>JANZXP010062998.1:0-10995 GCA_027576715.1 Erythroxylum flavicans | reverse complement strand
TTGGTGGTGTCATTATCCCTTGTTGATTAGCATTGAACCCTATCCTTATGAATTTCATAAGGGTTCTTTATTGTTCGCCTTAATTCCATTCCTCCACCATTGTTCTTTTTATTCTCTCTTAGTATCTATCTTTTCGAATCTCGCTCTATTGCATGGTGATGTTAGAAACTTGTAATATGTTACCTTGCTTAAACTCTTTGTTATTCTTGAAGCCGTAATTTGGAAAATCTAGAAAGTTGGAGTTAATCTTGATGTTTCCACTTCTTTTCTTCTTTCTTGGGATGTGTAGCCTCTTTTTTTTGTTTTTGTTTCCTCTTTTGGTGTCTCTGATAACTATCAAGTTTGGCATATTTTGTTTTAGCCATCATAATATCCATTTACAATAAAAACGAGGTTTTTTAGAGCATACACAGTCACTAACACGGTCATCTAAGTCCAAGGTTACTTTAATTCTTACATGCTATACCACGATTTCACTCTAATTCTTCTCCTTTTGGTATATGAAGGCAATCATCACCTAAAAACACACTTAAAGTAGAGTAAGTACCATAAATACCATAATAGTCTCAAATAACAAGCCAAAAATATTAAATATAGGTATATAAATATAGTCAATTAATCATTATCAAACCTACAATTAAATCTTTACTTCTCCCTAAGCAAAAGTAAAACCACAAAAAAAGACATGCAATACATAAATACACGATTATGTAACATTACAATAATGGTTTGATGATATTAAATCTCATGGAATTAACTTAGCCTTAGACATTAACCACTCGAAGAGTTCCAACACACTAACTTGTTCCATTCATATTCAAGTTCTTTGATTTGAATATGCATATCAATCAAAATATTGACACCCTATTCATACAATTATGACACTTGTCAGAATGCACTCAATATTATTGATCAATTAAAGGGGTAAACTATAACTAACTATATCTTTAGGTTTAATTTTATGACAAGCGCAATCATTTTATATTTTCCTAAACGATCACCTAGTTTTTTGACATGAAACCAAACTCCTTGCATGAATGTCCCCCGATTACTTAACTATATTACGTTTTTTTGTTTAGCTTGTGTTGGAGTATCATTCTAGCCTTTTGATGCGAGACAAATATTTTATTGTGAATGCCCCCAATTACTCAACTATATCATATCTCTCAATTGGCTGCTTTATTCTTAACCCAATTTCCTTAAAAAGGGCCAGTGGAATATGAATTTTATTTAAATTTTTAGTCAATCACTCTCGATTTCTTAAAACTAATCTTAGCTATTTCATTGGATTTGAAACAATCTAATTGATAATTAACTAAAAATTAAAATCTCTCTTCAATTTCTTTTTAACCTATTATTTGTATGTTTATTAAAGTACCAACTCTCATTGCTCAATTGAACATAAAGAACTTGATTAAATCTCTCGATTCAACTGAAATATGACCACAACAAATATGACAAAGCAGTAATATATTAAATTCAACATGGTAAAATTTATGAAAACAATTTAAAAATAAAGCCCTAATATAGATTTAGCAATCCATAATAGTGCTTAAAGCACATCTATTCATATTTGGCATACAAGGCAATGAAATAGAAAAAAGAGAAGAGAATGAAATCAGTTTAAAGCCTTGAACTAGAAAATCTGAAAAGTGAAGTTGATTTTGATGTTTCCATTTTTTATCTTCTTTTTTGGCATGTGCATCCTCTTTTTTGTGAGATCATTTGTTTCCTCTTTTAGTGTCTTTAATAACTCTCAAGTTTTCCCCACTTTGTTGTAGCCATCATAACATTCTTTTATAGCAAAAACCAGGTTTTTAAAAACATACTCGGTCATTTACACGATTATATAAGTTCAAGGTTGCTTTAATTATTCCATTATATACCGCAATTTACGTATATGAAGGCAATCATCACCTGACAACAAACTTAAAGTAGAATAAGTACCATAAATACCATAAGATTCTTAAATAACAAAAAAAAAGACATTAACTATGGGTATATAAATATAGTCAATTAATTGTTTATCAAACATCCCCATACATAAATCTTTACATCTCCTCAAGCAAAACTAAAACCACAAAAAAACAAGACAAACAACACATAAACACACAATCGTGTAACATTACAATAATGGTCCAATGACATTAAAGCTTATGGAATAAACTTAACTTTAGACATCAACCACTCGAAGAGTTCGAACACACTAATTTATTCCATTTATGTTTAGGTTATTTGATTTGAATATGCATATCAATCAAAATGTTGACACCCTATTCATCTTATTATGACAACAGTAATCATGCACTCAATAATATTGATCAATTAAAAAGGCAAACTATAACTAAGTTTTTCTAATGAAAAAAGATCTTTAGGTTTAATTTTATTACAAGTATTAAGTGCTAATTTTTAATCTAATTAAAAACCTCAACTACTGCAAGTGCACGGGTTGTGAATTTTAGTAAGAGGGGTTGGTCCTACGAGGAGGTGTGAACTAATCTAATCCTAAGTTCTTTAGGGCTTAGAAAAGTTAACGAAATGAAAATAAACATAGGACAGAAAAGTAAACACGAGAATTTGATTGTCAAAAAATTAACTTGCAAAAATAACACAAAACGAAATTGAAATTGAGCAATACAAAAGTCAAAATTTAAAATCAACTAAAAGAATTAACCAATTACGAAGGACGGAATTTATCCTATCATCAATGCTAATCTAGTCACTTAAGTGTTAATATGATGTCAGTTTTAGACTATCGAGGTGTATATTACTCCCTCTCTCAAGTTATAAATCAACTAAGAGAATTAACCAATTATGAAGGAAGGGATTTATCCTATCATCAATGCTAATCTAATCACTGAAGTGTTAATATGGTGTCGGTTTTAGACTATCGAGGGGTATATTACTCCCTCTTTCAAGTTATAATCTCTAAGTCCTAATTGATAATCCCTAATTAAGTCGAGTAACTGAGAATGTAATCTCTCAATTAACGATCAGCCTATAACCTAGTTAGTTCTTAAGTGTTCTAATGAACAACTGGTCCTCACACAGAACTTCTCTCTGTACAAATTACCGATTTAGTTAATCTCTTGTTCTACTGAGTCGCTTAACTCTTGTTAATCTAACTCAATCATTTTTATTCAGTTCACTCTCTCAGTTTATTATTAAATCATGCGAGCGCTGTAATTAATAACAACACCTAATCAATCAACACAAAAGATAACTATATTAATATTGAATCAATTCAAATCCCTAAAGAAAAGTTAGAACATCATCAACAATCCAAAACCTATAATCTTCATTCTCATATTCATCGTAACATTCAAAGTAAAAGAATACAAAGATGAAACGGAACAATCACTTGGAAGGGATCAGATGACTTGGGAAAGACAGTAGCTGTGAAGACCTGCTTCCTCTATTCTCTTCTCTCTTCTTCCTACTCTCTCTTGAAGTCTTCCAAATATGGCAGAATTTGAAGCTCATTTAGGGTTACATCATTATTCCTTATATAGTCTTTTCCATTTAGAGTAACCTTAGGGTTTTCAAGGTCCCAAAAATTTGAAAAGTCCCTCGAAAACTTAAAACTGGAAGCTTGTTCAGGCTATCTATCATGCAGGCCATGATTGTGGTTGGTTCGCCTTCTATCATGATCATGGCATAATATGACATGATCTTGCTAATCTCTCCTGGTTCTGTCACAATTGTGACTTATGGGCTACGATCGTAGCCTTGGGTTCAGTTTCGAGCTTTCTCCGAATCATCTCTGTTCTTCATTATTTTCCTTTAAACACTAGCAAAACATCAAAGCACCTTAAACACATAAAAATAAAGCTCAATAGGGTGCTCTAACATAGAAAACACTCAAAACACAAATATTTAACTAAATAACAAAATCCTAACCTAAACATGCACTAAACATTAAATTTAACCACTAAACACATCCTAAACTATCCACTAAACATTATGCAATCTACCACTATCAACATGCCCGCACTTAAACTTTTGCTTGTCCTCAAGCAAAACAAAAAGCACACCCAAACATAACATACACATAAATGAAATAATGAGGCAATGACATTAAACTTCACGAAACAAATTTAACTACAAACATTATCTTTCAAGTCGTTTTAACTTATTAACTTACGAAATCGACATATAAGTTCTTATGACTAAATATACATATTAATCAAAACCTCAATGTTAAATTTATTCACCCCTATCACTTGCACACACACATTGAAAATTATTCAGTCAATTAAAATTATAACCATCCTTAAGTAGGATTTCATGAAAATTCAAACTATTCACAAAGATCAATAGGCTTATTAGACAAAACACTATTTTTGTTGATTTTGATTGATATGAACCTAGCCTTTTTATTCAAAGGCAAACATTTATGATGAATTTTGATCCGATTACTCAACTAGGTCATGTTTTTATTAAGCGCCTTAATTGGAATGTCATTATAGCCTTTTGACCCAAAGGCAAACATTTTTTATGAATGTTCCCCAATTACTCAGCTACATCACATTCTCAATTGGCTACTATCTTTATTCATAACCCGAAGGTAAGCAGAATAGTTATTTGATTATGGTTTACACACTTTTTTATTTTATTATTATTGTTTACCTCATTCCTTTGGCTAGTAATTCTCACGAAAAGGTACTAACGATGCTATTTATTCGATTGGCCTAAATTTATAAATGAATGTGACAATTTCCTAGGGTAAATAAACTAACATCTTATCCTAATTAACATGTATATTAAACTAAAATAACCTAGGTCACTAATTTCACAATCTAATAAACCTTCACGTCCTAAAAGACTATGTTCAAAGTTAAACTGATTCCGTTAGGTCCTAGCCATTGAAACATTCATATGAATCACATCATTCAAGCCTAATCAAACTAGCATGTAAAATTCATATTCAAATAAAAACCTGTAATGTATACAACCCTCCCCACATTTGGAAAACAACACGTAAGGTGGGAATAAACATAAAATAAAACGAAGCATAAAGTCAAAATTTAAAAGAGAAAGCTTTAGAACACAAAATTCTCATAGTGATGGCGATAGTGTTGACACCAAATTTTCTTGACACCGAGAGTATTTTCCTATCTTATAAGTGATTAAAGAGAGTAAGAGAATTAGCAATCGAAATCATTAAAAACTTATTTATAGAATTTAAAACAAATCTAAACACATAACAATTTAAATATAAGTACTAAACGTGCTAAGTTATGGTCATTAGCTTGACCTTGCATTTTTTGAAACTCAGCCAGGATCAATTATGAGTGGCTTACTTCCACCCGTGTTGTCTAATTTTAATTTAATAGCCTGTAAATATGCTACATATTGCAAGATAATCAAAAGGACATAATTAATCAAATTAAGAAAACCAAGTTCAATAATGTCCTTTTAAGTAACAAACTGTCAACAAAATAGGGAATAACAAAACTTCCTGAATCTTTTATAGAATCCAACAATTTGTCTTTTAAGAGGGTGAGTTGTGCTTTTTCTTCCTTAGTCACCCTCCTCTCTTCTTCTTCTTTTACTTCATAAACAGAGACCTTCTTATTTGTTTTAAGGTCTATGTCCATTGTCATTTACTTTTCTTCTTCTTGGTCCTTTAAAGATTTGATCACATCAATTTTCCTGAATGAGTCACCCTCTTTCTTCTTTTGGTCTTCTATAAGGTGGGATTTATCTTGTTTTTCTGCTAGTGCTTCTAGCTCTTTCCCACATCTTAGTGTGATAACCTTACACTACTCTCTTGGATATACTCCCATGTTTCTCAGACAGTTTTCCACACTTCTCTTACAAAATTCACGAGAAAGTTGTCCCATTTAAAGCTCTAGGTTATGAATACAAAAGGCACGGTCTTCTATTACTTGCTTAAACTTCTCTTCCAATCTCTTTTGGGCCTTTTCCATGTTCTTGAGCTTATCCATGATCTTATCCAATTTAGAATACCATGAATTGGACTCATCTTCCTGAAATCCTAATAAGTCTTAATGTCTCGTGTGAGTCCTTACATTGTTAGACCAACAAAAATCTAGGTAGTTCTGCTAACCTGTATTGTATGTGTCCAACTAAGGATGATGACTTTCTCGACATAATTGTGCCTCATTAAATGCCACAAAGGTCCCTTTCTCCCTATAATACGTTTCCTCTATCATTGTTCCTTCTATCTCTCCTTGCCATTTAACTTTTGTGGTTTCCTCATTGTTGCCTTGTGATGTCCAAATTGATGTGTCCTCTACCTTTTGCCCAAAATTCCTTCTCTTTCCTTTTTTTTAATTTCATAGAATTAGGTACCAAAATCACAAGAAAGGGTAATAAATCCTTAGACTATAAAAATTAAACTAATCCTACAAACTCCCTAGCAACGGCGACAAAAAATTGTAGAGTGCAAAGTTTTAATCTAATTAAACCCTCAACTACCGCAAGTGCATGGGTCGTGGATTATAGTAAAAGAGGGGTCGATCCCTCGAGGAGGTGTAAACTAATCTAATCTTAAGTTCTCTAAGGCTTAGAAAAATTAATAAAATGAAAATAAAAATATAATAGAAAAGCAAACACGAGAATATGATTATTAGAAAATTAACTTGTAAAAATAACACAAAACAAAATTAAAGTTAAGAAACACAAAAGCCACAATTAAAATCAACAAGAGCATTAACTAATTATGACAAAAGGGATTTATCCTATCATCAATGCTAATCTAGTCACTTATGTGTTAATATGGTGTCAGTTATAGACTATCGAGGGGTAGATTACTCTCTGTTGAGTTATAATCACTAAGCCATAATTGATAATCCCTAATTAAGTTGAGTAGCTAAAATTATAATCTCTCAATTAACGATCAACCTATAATCTAATTAGTTCTTAAGTGTTCTAATCGACTACCGGGTCCTCAAATAGGATCTCTCTCTTTACTAATTACCGATTTGATTAATCTCGTAGTCTATTGAGTCGCTTAACTCTTATTGATCCAGTTCACCCTATGCAAGCATTGTAATTAATCACAACATCCAATCAATCAACACAAAAAGATAACTAGATTAACATTGAATCAATTCAAAATCCCTAAAGAAAAGTTATAATATCATCGATAATCTAAAACTCATAATCATCATTCTCATATTCATCTTAACGTTCAAAGTAAAAGAATACAAAAATGAAAAGAAATGATCACTTAAAAGGGATCAGATGACTCGGGAAAGTTAGCAGCTGCAAAGACCTGCTTCCTCTCTCCTCTTCTCTCTTCTTCCTCCTTTCTCTTAGAGTCTTCCAAATGTGGCAACATGTGAAGCTTCTTTAGGGTTACATGATTATGCCTTATATAGTATTTGCCATTTAGGGTAACCCTATGGTTTTTTAGGGTCCCAAAAGTCTGGAAAGTCCCTAAAAAACTAAAAATCGGAAGGTTGTCTACACCATCTGTTGTGCAGGCCACGATCACGGCACATTAGTTAGCCTTCTATCACATCATGCCACGATCATGGTTGATCTCTCCTAGTTCTGTCATGATCATAGCTTATTGTCCATGATCATGGCCCTAGGTTCGACTTCGGGCTTTCTCCAAATCATCTCTACTCTTCAATATTTTCCCTGAAACACTAGTAAACACATCAAGGCATCTCAAACACATAAAATTAAAGCTCAATAGGTTGCTCTAACTCATAAAACACTCAAAACACAAATATTTAACAAAATAAAAAAATATAACATAAACATGCACTAAACATTAAATTTAACCACTAAACACATCCTAAACTACCCACTAAACATTATACAATCTACCATTATCATCATACCTACACTTAAAGTAGAATAAGTACCATAAATACCATAAGATTCTCAAATAACAAACAAGAAACATTAAATATGGGTATATAAATATAGTCCATTAATTATTTATTAAACATCCCCACACCTAAATCTTTACTTCTCCACAAGCAAACTAAAACCACACAAAAAGCACACAACATATAAACACATAATCATGCAACATTAAAATAATGGTCCAATGATATTAAATCTCATTTAATTATCTTAGCCTCAGACATAAGCCATTCGAAGAGTTCCAACACACTAACATATTCTATTCATCTTGAATTTTTTTATTTAAATACACATATCAATCAAAATATTGATACTATATTTATGCAATTATGACACTTTTAAGCACGCACTCAATATTATTAATCAATTAAAGAGGCAAACTATAACTAAGTAGCCTTTGATGAAAATATATCTTCAGGTTTAATTTTATTCCAAGTGCCATCTTTTTAGATTTTCCTAAATGATCACTTAGTTTTTTGACACAAAGGCAAACACCATGTCATGAATGTCCCCCAGTTACTCAACTAGGCCTTTTTTTTATTTAACTTATGTTGTAGTGTCATTCTAGCCTTTTGAAGCTAAGACGAATATTTTATTATGAACGCCCCTAATTACTCAACTATATAATAGCTCTTAATTGGTTGCCAGAATTATTCTTAACCCAACTTTCTTAAAAAGGGTCAGTGGAATAGGAATTTTATTTTACACATATTTTTTAATTTCTTAGCCTACCTCATTTCTTCTTAGTGAATCACTCCCATTAAAGGTTACTAATGATGCCTACCAATTTAAATGAATGTAATCATAAGTGTATCAAAACTATGTTAGGTTTTTATGCTTTAATTGTTTTGTCTTCCCTTCACCTTGTGAATTCAGCTATGCTTGATCCAACATAAAAAAAGTTTTGATTATGCTTTCTTGAGATCTAATTATGTAATCCTAATTGAAATTGATAAAAGTTGAGATGTAGTCTCTCAATTTCTCAAATCTACTCTTAGCTACTTAATTGGATTTGAAGCAATCTTAAGGACAATTAACCAAAAATTAAGATCTTTCTTTAATTTCTTACCAACCTGATATTTGTAAGTTTATTAAGGTACCAACTCTCGTTGCACAACTTAATACAAATAACTTGATTCAATCTCTCGATTCAAATCAAGTATGACCACAACAAATATGATAAAGCGATAATATATTAAATTCAACAAGGTAAAAGTTATGCAAAATAATTCAGGAAAAAAGCCCTAATATAGATTTGGCAATCTATAATCATGCTCAAAGTAGAACTATTCAGATTTGGCAGATAAGGCAATGAAATAGCAAAAAGAGAAGAGAATGAAATCAACTTGAAGCCTTGAATTGGAAAATCTAAATAGTTAAAGTTAATTTTGAAGTTTCCATTTTTATCCTCTTTCTAGGGTTGTGTAGCCTCTTTTTTTGTGTTTTTATTTCCTTTTTTGGTGTCCATGATAACTCTCAAGTCTACCCCACTTTGTTGTAACCATCATAACATCCTTTTATAGCAAAAACTAGGTTTTTTAAAACATACTCAGTCACTTACATGGTCAAGTAAGTCTAAGGTTGCTTTAATGCTTCCAATCTATACTACCCAAATTCTTCTCCTTTTGGTATATGAAGGCAATCATCACCTGACAATGCACTTATTGTAGAATAAGTACCATAAATACCATAAGATTCTCAAATAACAAGCAAAAAGAATTAAATATAGGTATATAAATATAGTCAATTAATTGTTTATCAATCATCCCACACCTAAATGTTTAGTTCTCCCCAAGGAAAACTAAAACCACGAAAAAATAAAAGACACAAAACATAAACACACAATCATGCAACATCACAATAATTTTCCAATGAAATCAAATCTCATGGAATTAACTTAGCCTTAGACATCAACCATTCGAAGATTTCCAACATACTAACTTATTCCATTCATGTTCAAGTTTTTTTATTTAAACACGTATATCAATCAAAATATTGACACCATATTCATGTAATTATGACACTTGAAGCATGCACTAAATATTATTGATCAATTAAAGAGGTAAACTATAACTAAGTATCCTTTCATTAAAAATATCTTCAGGTTTTATTTTATTCCAAATGCCATCATTTTAGATTTTCCTAAATGATCACCTACTTTTTTGACGTAAAGGCAAACACCTAGTAATGATTGTCCCTCGGTTACTCAACTAGGTTAAGTTTTTTTGTTTAGCTTATGTTACAGTGTCATTATGTTAGAGTAGTGCTCTAAAGGCAATTACCTTTAGCACTTTTGTACAAACTTTATTTTAATTAATAAAGCAAAAGGTAGTTTTCATTAATTTGAAGTTCGTTTATATATTAATTGATGTCAATCTTAAATTGAATTGATGAAGTCCATAATATAAAACATAGTATGAAGGAAATCATGATCATGAGATTCCTATCATGTGTAATTATGTTAGTATCTAAATAGTCCCTAGTCATAGGATTAATAAGACAACACATTATTAATCCAGATAGACTAGCACATATTATACTCCTTAATTTGATCAAGCAGCGGATCTCACAAACTGTAAGCATGAGATGTTTAGAGTTAACATGTGGATGCTTACTACGAGTAATAAGTACATCGGATGACCCACTATGAAATTATTTATTGGATGATCTATCAAATGTCAATAATTAATCTCATCATAGCAATGGTACAAATATCCTTAGACTTGAGGTACTCAAGTATACCTTGGATAGTGATCTTATGCTTTGACATCATTCCTTATTGCCTTAAGACAAGGTCGCTTATAGGGTGATGATTGGGTACAGCTATTAGTATTTGAAGGTAAATGGGTAGCCAATAAAGGATTTACCACTCCTGATAGAAGAAGATGATACCCACAGTCTCTTGTTGGGGTCATTACTCATGAGTCTCTGGCCAGAGCAGTTATGTGTCATGAAGAGTGTCTTCAATGACACATGGAGTAATGACATCTCAGGACAAGAACTAACATCACTTAGACTAGATGTGACGTAGTCAGTCTAGTAGCAGTTGACACATAGCTCATACTCTGAACCAAGTCTGGTATAGTATGGTGAAAGGATGAATTGCATGGTAATTATCTATGGAAAGGTTCATAAGTTGGAGATCGG
>JANZXP010062987.1:0-10996 GCA_027576715.1 Erythroxylum flavicans | reverse complement strand
AAAGATGGTCTTTTAATATGAGAGTTTTGTGGGTTTAAAGGCTTGGTGAGTGTCTTGACACATGTCATGACACTTACTACATAAATAATCAAATTAATATCTTCTAATTATGATACCCAATGTCATTTACTCTCTATTCCATTTGTCAGCCAATTTTCTATGCCACTTGTTAATAAATCCTAATGCCACTTGTCAATTATTTCTATTACCATGTGTCACTTATTTCTATTGCTATGTGTGAATTTGTCATGCCACTTAGCATTTTTCTTAGTCCAAAAATACATATTAATTCATAAATCTCCCAATCATAATAATTAATTCTAATTTACTAATTATAATCCATAAATTCTTGTCATTGGTAAACTATAGTACAAGACATTGGAAATATACATTCATATCATATTCATTATGCTCAGTCATTTATCACATTCGTCTTAGTTTTATACCCTACAATATGTCAATTGAATGCAATTTATCTAATTCAGAATTAATTTGTGTATATTAATATTATACATTTGAACGCAATTATAAAAATCATGTCATAAATGTACCAATTTCGTTCTATATGCTACCACTCATATGACTCATTAGTCTAATACTTTAAATCTCTCACTAATTTGAGAGACAGAATGCTACAATTCTCCCCCTCTTTAAGACATTTCGTCCTCGAAATTCTTAACTAACTGATTCCACAGATGGGGGTAATATTGTCTCATGTTTTTCTCAATCTCCCAATTGACTTCTTTTCTCGAATGATTTTCTCCAATCATTTGATTTCCTCAGGTTCCTTAACAGTTTATCCTGATATCTGACCATTTTTACTAATTTCTCCACATAATTCAAATTATTTGCAAATCTTAATTTTTTGAATTGATAACACAAACATCAAATCTAACTTGTACCTTCTGAACATAATAACATAGAATATAGTGTGAACCTAAGTTCTTCTCGTAATAGCAATAGTAGTATCTTAAATTCAAGAATCCAATAACGTAGTTGGATATTTTACAACAAACAAAACACATGCACTCTCTATAGTATGTTTAGTTTCTCATGCCTGAGTCTCATATCTATCCGACTCCAATATTCACTTATGATTCGTTCCATATTCATTCATTCCTAGAAGCGAAACTTTTGGTCTACTTGGTAAAATTCGATGAAAGTCTTTATCAAAAGAAGATTTCTCTCCTCATTCATCTATACTATTTACATAATCCGTATCAATCAACTATATTCATCATCACTTTTAAGCCATTCATAATACTTTAAAGAGATGAATTACTATCATATCTCACATGATCAGAATATTCTATATATTAAAGCTCAATGAAGCAGTAGGCATGTTCATATACTCTTATGCTTTGGTATGTACCATCAAGATTATTACATCTTATCTAGAGATTTATTTTCGAAAAATTACCAATTAATATCTTAAGCTAATGATATCTTGATCTCAATTGATTATGGATAACATTCGAGTATTCTTTGTCTATACAAAAGTTACTTCTCCTTAGAAGTTACCATTTCAATATATCCATCTAAATCTATGCTTCCACTGCACAACTCTGAATTATCTCATAAGTTTAACTATGAGGACTAAGACTTAAAAGCATTCAATATGTCATAGATTACTTCTATACCGTCTCCAAGCATATAATACATATGTGCTTAGTAACATCATTTGCCATGGTAATCACGTTATCAGATGTACACTCACAATAACTAATTAACTTAACCTTGAGGACTTCTGCATATCTTGTTATCATTTATTCCATCTCTCAGTTATCATTTATTCCATCTTACATATGTATGTTCTCAATCAATTCAAAATTACAGATATGTAACCATTATGAAATTATGATCTCAAATCCACTGACATAACCTTATACTAAATCATATCTCTTATCACATTAATTATACAACCATTCTAAGTCTAAGTCCAAGTCCAAGTCCAAGTTCAAGATCTCAAGGTTATAGTAAATTTTGTTTCTTTCAACTTTGCTTGTACACTTTAAATCTCGTCATGTCTATCTATATCTCTATTTTTTTCAGCCAAACCCATGAAAATGTTTTCTCATCCATATCAATTCAAGGATATACAACCATAGTGCAATACTAATATCATATTTGATGATACAACCAAAAATACAAATGCACTGAGTCTTTGTCTAACATATCGAACCGTATAGTATTTCTTATTTCTAGATATCCACAAACTTTTATTTTCTTACACTCTGATAGATCATCATTCCCTAATAGCTCAGAATTTTAATGAATGTTTATACGCGTGACTTATGTAAATGCGACCCAGCCTGCGGATCAGTTGCACTGCATGCTATGACATGTTTACGATGCATGTAACTTGACATAAATTATAAAGAATGCCCATGTAAGATACTAAGCCTAGGCTCTGATAACAAAAATTGTAACACACCATCCCATATAGCATAAACTTGAACGAATCGACAATATTCAAGAACATACTCTGCGAGGATGGCACGTTAAAACGATCAATCAACTCATTACAAATTTTTCAAGCAACAAACACATTTTCAGCAAACCAATGTTCACTTTGGCTTATATCTTTTACAAACATTTCCAATCATAAATGTCATTACACTTTAGAATTTACACATAAATTATACAACAGTTAAGAAATACAATTCTCGATACAAAATGAACTGAAAACGTATGCAGGTACAACTGATCCCAACCACTAACTCATGTCTGATTGCAGTGGCTATACTCCAATTAGTCTAACTGGATCTCCTTTGAACCTGAAAGACAACGTTATAATTTTGATGAGTTTTGCAAACTCAGTGAGTGAACCATCCTCGATGTGCTCACTCGTATCAAGCACATGGACAATTCACATTTCAATTCACAGACATATCATATCATCAAATATTGCATATTAACTCATCTTTCATCATCGTTCAACTAATACAATTTGTATGAACTATTTCACATTTTCAATTCAAAACAGTCCAAACAGTTCATTCCAGTCATTCATATAATTAATATCAAGTTATATGCAAATACATATATGACTCCATTTTCATTGTTACTTTGTTATGACCAAGTGCTTTTTTAACTGTCCCGTATCTGTTGTGAATACCAGGCTCATTGATAACTATCCCGTATCCATTGTAGATTCCAGACTCATTTATATATTGAGCCTGTGAGAGCATATGCTCGAACGAATTGACAATATTCAAGAACATACTCTACGAGGATGGCATATTAAGACGATCAATCAACTCATTATAAATTTTTCAAGCAACAAACACATTTTCAGCAGACCAATGTTCACTTTGGCTCATTTCTTTTACAAACATATCCAATCATAAATGTCATTACACTTCAGAATTTACATATAGATTATACAACAGTTGATAAATACAATTCTGAATACAAAATGAACTGAAAACATATGCAAGTGCAACTGATCTTGACCACTAACTCATTTCCGATTGCAGTGGCTATACTCCAATTAGTCTAACTAGATCTCCTCTGAACTTGAAAGACATCGTTGTAATTTTGATGAGTTTTACAAACTCAATGAGTGAACCATCCTCGATGTGCTCACTCATATCAAGCATATGGACAATTTACATTTTAATTCAGAGACAGATTATATCATCAAATATTGCATATCAAGTCATGTTTCATTATGGTTCAACTAATACAATTTGTAAACATTATTTCACATTTTCATTTCAAAACAGTCCAAATAGTTCATTTTAGTCATTCATATAATTCGTACCAAGTTATAAGCAAATGCATATGTGACTCCACTTTTATTATTACTGTACTGTGATCGAGCACCTTTTTAATTGTCCCATATCCGTTGTGGATATCGGGTTCATTTATATACTGAGCATGTGGCTCTTTATGCGCATCTCTGAGCTTTAGGCTCTTTTTCACTGGTTACAACTCTTTTATCTGATCATGCATTTCAATGTAATAAGAAGCATCAATTCACATCATATACAATCAATCACTTTCATTCATCATATACAGTCACTTTCACATTTTTATTGGATCTATGTCCGGCATTCAACGTTATGTTGAGTACACTTATTTCTTTCATATTCATATTCAATTATGAACACTTCCACTACAATCTCAATTATCAAACTCCTCGGATTATCAATGTCCAGAATCATCACATTCACATCAATAATATTTCAATAATTGAAATTTAAACAGATATAAATTAATCCTAGTGAGCACATCTAGGTTGACTTACAGTACGCTCCAGATTAGCTATTGACTTCATGATTTGGCAATGTCTGGATGTTGACGATCAACTTGCATATCTGTCTTTATGCAATACACTTGTATTTTACACATCATTAAGTTGATCATTCACATAAGTAATCAATCATATGCATATGTATATGTGTTATGTACAATGCATGCTCAATTGACTATTTCCGGGTATGTATCCTTAAACACAAGTCATGATCATTCAAACCATTATAGCTTGCATATGTCTAGTTTGCACTTATGTTCATACCTCAAGAATACTTGCTCATTTTAATTTCATCAATCAATCCCTTTTCTAACATTATATAGTCACACAATATCCAATTTTCATTCATTCATACCTAAAACACCTTACTCATATTCTTTGGATCACATTTTTATTCTTGAGAACACCTTCATTTCTATATCATTCACAAATTTCCAGATTTTAGACACTTGATATCAACAATCCATTCTTAAGTTATATCCTCAATTAAAAACCTAAACATATCAAACATTTTATAAACTTATTCAACCTCAAACTAGGTTCATTTCAAGTCTCAATAAAGTCTAAATGCACCATAGGAAAGTAGTTTATCATTAGTTGGTTCAATATTCATTCTAAAGAGAAGAATGCATGTCCATGGCCTTTCCCATGCATTTCCCACAATCGTGGAGGACTTCCTATGATCATGGGATGTGTCATCCGAACATCCTTACAATTCCCACGATCGTGGAGGCATTCCCACAATTTTGGGATATGTTATCCGAAAATTCTAGCCACTTTCTCCTTCTAATTTTCTAGATTTAAACCTCTACATACTATATCCAACACATCTTATGCATAGTTCATCATTTCTACTTCATTTTCTCATAATTTTTACCTCCATTTCAACTTTAAAACATCCATATTACAACTCATAAACTATTGTTGATCATTTATACCAAAAACAAAACATCAAATATATTCATTTCTTCATCAACGTATAACACTCATCACCAACACCATTTTCACTATCAATCATCCTTAAACTATCATCAAAATATTTTTCTTAAAACAAACCATGAAGAATAATAATATACTTACTTGTTTTAGCTACAAAGCTTTTTCAAATCAAGTAAAACCTAGCTCCCAAGCATTACACAATCATCAATCTACCAAGGTAGAATAGGTTGGGTCTTTTTAGTAACAAGAAGAAGATAACAAGATATTTTAGTAGCAAAGTGCAAGATTGTAAGCAAAGCTTAACGATGAGAGGGTTGGGATGTGAAGGTCGTGAATATCGTGAATGGAGAATAAGAAATAAAGAAGAAAATGAGAGCATTTAGCAAAAGTGAAAGACATGATAAAGATGGTCTTTTAATATGAGAGTTTTGTGGGTTTAAAGGCTTGGTGAGTGTCTTGACACATGTCATGACACTTACCATATAAATAATCAAATTAATATCTTCTAATTATGATACCCAATATAATTTAATCTCTGGTCCATTTGTCACCCAATTTTCTATGCCACTTGTCAATAAATCCTAACGCCATTTGTTAATTATTTCTATTGCCATGTGTCACTTATTTCTACTACCATGTGTCAATTTGTCATGCCACTTGACATTTTTCCTAGTTCAAAAATATATATTAATTCATAAATTTCCCAATCGTAATAATTAATTCCAATTTACTTTATAATCCATAAATTCTTGTCATTGGTAAACCAAAGTACAAGACATTGGAAATGTACAGTCATATCACATTCATCATGATCAGTTACTTGTCATATTCGTCTTAGTTTTATACCCCAGAATATGTCAATTGAGCGCAATTTATCTAATTCACAACTAATGTGTGTGTGCTAATATTATGCATTTGAATACAATTATAAAAATCATGTCATAAATGTACCAATTTTGTTCTATATGCTGCCACTTGTATGACTCATTAGTCTATCACTTTAAATCTCTCAGCAATTTGAGAGATGGGATGCTACATTGAGGGTATAATTGGTATTAAAAAAATTATTGAGGGTATATTAGGTAGTACGTATTTATCGTTTTACATTCTATCCTAAACCCCCAAATCGAAAGGAGCTCATTTTTACTATTTATGATGGAATAGGATGTAATTTAAAACCCTCCCCTTCTATTCTAACTATTTCATTCTATTATAAACCCTCCTCCCAAAGGATGAAATAATATTAAATTTCATTCCATTCCATTATTAACCTTCCTACCAAACAAAGCCTAATGGTGAAAATAGTTATTGAATATAGCGTTTGTGACAATGAGGAGGTGGTTAAGATCTAACATAACATATTTATTTTCTCTATATCTTCTCATCTCTATATTTTTATAATTCTTGATTTTTCTATAGTTACTTACGAAATCATAAATTACTTCAAAAATTCAGTTAACATAAATATCAAAAAGAGACAAAATATGGATTTAAACAAAAAATTCTATTATTCCATCCTTAGAAGCTAACTATTTTCTTCTTTATTATTAGATAAAATGATCATTTTCGACTATAATTTTTTTACCAATTGACCAGCTTAACTTAACACTCCAAAAAGTACATTATAACCCTAATATCTAGAAAATGTTAAAATAGGACTCCATCGTAACAGAAAATTTAAACTTATCTATTAAGTGTCAAGTCAGCATTGAATTGGTAAATTTTAATAATTTTATATTTTTTCTGGGCCCTCAGTGCCTCATCATTGATGACGTGGCAAGGTGGGTTCCACTTTTTTAAAAAATTCAAAAAAAATTTTATTTAAAAGTGTGGAACCCACCCTTTATATTAAACATGTCTCAACATAAACACAAATTAAATTAAATATGTCATTGAATACTTAACAAAATGATCCCACCCTCACTCGTTTTGTTTAGCTTGTGTCTAGAATCCCTTCGACCATCCCTCATTGTCTTCTATTTTTGCGTCTGGAATCGCCCACTATCTAGAATCCCTCAATCGCTATCATTACAAGGTTCGAAAGTTGGACCCTGAATTTTTTTTAGAATTTATTAAAGAGTTAGTTAAGATTATTTTTTTATTTATATGTGTTTGCATGTATTAAATGGAAATGGAAATATTAAGTAAGGAGTTAGTAGGAATTAGATTAAATGTGGAAGGGTAGTTTGGAAGATTAAAAGTTTGTCTTAAAGAAATAAGAAAAGAAAAGAAGAGAGTCGTGCATAGTAAGAAAGAAAAATAGAGAAAGTCATAGAAAAAACTAGAAGAAGAGAAGGAGAAACCGAAGCATAAAAAGAAAAAGAAGGAAAGAAAGAAAAAGGAGGAAGAAGAAGAAAGAAAAAGGGTTCAGCTGAAAATTTTTAAGTATTCCCTATCTTTTCTTCTTGCATTACTAGAAGAAGAAACTAGTGAAAGTAAGCTTTATGTTGAAAATGAAGAGAGGAAGAAGAGAACTAAGAAATTCGTTTTCTTAGATCTTTATGGATTTCTAACTATATCTTAGTTCTTCTAGCTTAGATAAACTAAGAGTAGATTAAGTCTAAGCTCATTTTTGGATAATAGAGCTTTATAGAAGTTCTATTCGTATATGATGTTTGAATGAAAATATGTTTGTTTGAAGGGAACCAAGAAAGTCGAAGGCAAGAACAAGAGGAAAGACAAACTTGATCTTGGAGTTAAAAGTAAATAGTTGGGTGATATGTTTATAGTTTTTGGTGACGATGGGCTATATTATTTGATTTTGTGTGTATAAATGCTTGTCTTGAATCATTGTGAATGTGGGAAAATGTTTTGTGAACCTAATATCATGTTTGCTTTGCAAGAATTATGCTGCTTTGATGTTAATGAAAAATAGAAAATTTAAGAAGCATGAAAATATGAATATAATTTGAAATATGTAAACATCGAAAATTTGCTTGTTTAGGCAAGAGAGATACCATTTCATTCGTCACGTGCACGTTGGCTTAAAGCCTTCTCCAGGCTGCCCGCTTGTGGCACATAAGCTCCGAAAAATGGACTCATTCTATTCATGATGTAAACTTCGATTTCGCCATTCTCTTTTATGGGATTCTCTCGAGCCATATTATTTTGTACTCTGTTGTGATTTGCTGAGCATGATTTATAATTGAATGCTTTTTTTTTATGATTGTAAAATATATGATATGGATTATGTGATTGTAATTTAAATTAAGTGTTTTATGAACTGAAAGGTGTATATAAATATGCTTGGTTGTGTGTGTGTGTGGCTCATCACCGATGGCTATAAACTTATTAGCCACTAAGCTTCGCAGCTCACCCCATCATTTTTCACTTATCAGGTGCAAGAATCAGCAGATCAATAGTGAACCTTCCTTGTAAAAACTTCGGCTGACTCTAAGAATTTCTATCTTTTGTAATTAAGTTAGCTCAGAAACTTTTGGTGTTTTAGAAGCATATCAAGCATAAGCATTCATGTTGTATTTTTGGATTATGCTACTATTTTGACTCTTAATATGTAATTGAAGTTATGTATAAATGTTGTGTTGATTGAGAAATGAAATTCTGTTTTGTTTGAGAAATGGCAGTAAGAGGTGAAGAATTTCTCTTTAGTATATGTGAAGAATTTTCTTCTTTGTTGTGTTGTAATTGGTGTTTGGAAATGAAATGATATGCTGTTGTAAGGTTTTTGGATAAATTCTTCTTAAGTAAATTTTTGGGTTGCGAGTTGGTTCTGTTAGGAGTCTTATATGTATGAATTGTGTTTGTTGGATTCAAATCTTTTGTTTTTGTAAGAATGTATATTGACAAATAAGAGAAAAAGGGGATAAAAATGTGTTCCGAATCTTTAATGAATAAACTATATTGTTCTAGGCAAAATTAGGTAAAAATGTCTTCATGAAAATTGTAAGTCTTTCTCTTAGCTTTCTAACGACATAAAGTTTATAATTTTTAGACTTCAGGATTGAAAGTTATGAAGATTAGAAGTGGGTGTGCAAAAACTGCTCTATTCATCGAATTACACGATCGTGAAAATGCTATTTTAGTTGGAAGCTCGCGATCTTGCACAAGCACGTCCGAGATGTCTAGCTCTCATGGATGTGCCACTTTGTTATCATAGTCATGACAATTTTCATTTTATTTATTTGTTTGTGTATTTTTTTTTACTCCCAACCATGACTTATGTTTATTTTGTCTATTTTATTTTTACTATTATTTTCCAAAATTCCCCAATTTTGGAGCATTGTTGCCACGAAATAAGAATTGAGACCCAAGGCCAACATTTCTTAACTATCAATTCTTGTCTTTAAGAGTGATAAATTATGAATTTTAAAGCACTACAATAAGAACATTTCAAGTATAAAAAATATAAGAAAATTAGTTTTTGTGAAGGAAAGTACAAACAGAAAATAAAGTTTTTCCATTGGCAAGCCAATTCAGCGACAGAAATTACCGATATAACGAGTCGTCTGAGAAGTGACCGTAAGTAAAATGTAGCGGCAGATATTACTACTCCGCCACTAAATTTGTGACGGACCATTTCAAATTTGTTGCAAAATTTAGAGACAAAATTTAAGAATTCCATTGCTAAATTTGGCGACAGAATACTATAATTCTGTCAGTAAGTTTAGCAACGAACAAAGTTTTGCAAATCAATCAAAATATTTAGCGATCGAATGTTTTTATCCGTCAATAAATTTACTAACAAAATATTATTAGTCCGTCGCCATTTCATCAGTAATGTTAGCGAAGGATAAAGTTTTGCAAATCCATCGGAACATTTAGGGACCGAAAGTTATTTGTCTATCAGTAAATTTATTGACAAAATAAGATATTTAGTTGATAAATTTAGGTACTAAATTTACCAACTGAAATGGTCATTCTGTCGGTAAATGTACCTAGATGCTTTATTATTTCCTTCTCGAGTTTTCTATTGATAATCTTTTGATTTTTTTCTACATTTAGCTTCTCTAAATAGTAAGTTGATTGATAATATAAAGTAAAAATCATCCTTATTAATAATAAAAAATTATTATCTACCACAATAAGTTTCTTGAAAATAATTGTAAATTAAGAATTCAAACAAAATGACTTCAGAGTAGTAAAATATTTACATTTACTTATCCATCTAAGCTATGTAGTTGGTGAAGGCAGATGCTCTAATTGTTGCCATGAGGCGTTGCTCCTCTCTTTCAACTCATCCACCTCATTACGGAGCTAGGCTATATAGTCCATCAGCCTCTCTATTGTGCTCTCAAACTGAATGACTCTTTGATCAATGGATATAGAATGCCTACTAGATGTAGCTATACTGGATGTGAAGGATTGTGAATAGCATGTGTTTGCAAATGAACCTAAGATAAAGATCCTTCCACGGCAGTTCCTACCACCTGCTACGTCAAGATATGTCTGACTCTCATCAACAATTCAAGAGTCTTGAGATTATCGTTGAATGATTTCTTGTATTTGATCCTATCATTATAATTGTTTATGTTAATAAATGATAATTTTTAAGAATTAATATTAAAGTATAAATTTTACATACATTAAGTTCTCTGTATCGGGTGTTAACGAAGGTCACACCATTATGCTTCTTGGTGTGGGTGTGTAAAAAGAGCTGACGTAGTGTAGGCTTTCTAACCATAGACTTTTAATGCATCAGAATAAAGTGTTATAAGTGAACTACAATTTACAAAAATTTCGGCAGAGTTTCCTCTATTTTTATGATATTTACCACTTATTGAACAAAAAAATTTACTCAACAACACAACCATTAATGGCACCAGATATTTATAACATTAT
>JANZXP010062966.1:0-10997 GCA_027576715.1 Erythroxylum flavicans | reverse complement strand
CACCCAAGTTGGTAATTGAATGTTTAAGGAGTGTTATTGCTTTAGAAGAATTGAAAATGGGAAGGTTATGAGTGAATATGATGTTAGAATGGATGTAGGAAGCTTTGGAGAGGCTTTGGAGGGGTTTAGGTAACCCCTATGTCCGTTAGACGGACTTTAGGTCCGTTAAACGGACCTTCTCGAGTCTATGAGGACCCCCAACATCGCCAATGTCCCTTTGGAGGGACATTATGTCTATTAAATAGAACTTTTCGGGTTTGTTTGTGTCCCAGCTCAGTTCATGTCCCTTTGGAGGGACGTTATGTCTGTTAGGCGGACCTTCTCGGGACAGTTTTAAATATGTGCAAATTTTTTTAACATCTCTCTTCAGGTCTTTACGAAAGTTGTAGAAATCAAAGTTCTCTTCGAAATCGTACTTGAATGGTCCAAATCTGACATCTCTATCAAAAGTTATGCTAATCGTTTCATAATGAACTAGAGACATGGAGCTACAATTGTTCTGAAGAAGTCAATTTGTGATTCCATTATCGGAATTGGTTTTGGCTAGAGAGATCCTATTGAAACAACCTTATAGGATAATACATTCATGTCTTTTATATTCTGGATAGCTGGGCTCTGAGAACAGGGCCCAACATGATAGTTAGGCTCTAGAAACGGGGTCCAACAATAAAAAAGTTTTTAAAGAATCAGACAAAGAATAGGAGAGAGTTTTTGCACCAACCATTTCAAAGAAACCCTAGAGAGAATTGTTAAGAGATAGAGGAAGAGAAGAAGGAAGAGAGAAGTGGACAAGAAGCCAACTCGACGTACTTCCCAGATTTGGAATCTCCCGATGTTGCTACCTCCCGTCATCCATTCAAATTCGTATTTCCTGTTATTTTCAATTTTATTATTTTATAGAATTGGAATAATAGTTGATGATAGGATTTTTGGATGTTGATATTGTTTATAAGCTCACCTTCGGGGTTTTATCTTCGAATTAATGAAATTTGATTATTTGTGTTTTTCTGGATTTATTGTGATTTAATTTCTGCAATTGCATATCGGTGATAAACTGAGAGGGTGAATTGAGTGAAAAATAATTAAATTGGGCTAATGAGAGATAGAGATTTAATAGAACGAGAATTAAATCAAATTGGTAAATTGTGCGAAGAGAGATCTTGCAATAGTTTTCGATAGTTTATTAGACAAGTTCAGATCTAATGAGGGTTTTAGATAGGTTGTTAATTGAGAAATTATAACTTCCATAATTTGATTAAAGTTTATAAATTAGGGTTAATGGTTATAACTCGAGAGAGAGTAATCAATCCTAGGATCGTCTAGAACCAATAATCTAGTAATTGATAATCGATTAGGTTAGCATTAAAGATTAGTAAAATTTCCTTTCTCTCAATTGGTAGTTCCTTAAGTCGATTCTTAAGTGTGTGTTGCAACTGCTAATTTGTTAATATTTTCGTGATTGATTTTTTAATTGATTTTCTTGATTGAGATGCATTTTTGTTTTAGTTTTGTTACATTTAAATTTCTATTATTTATTTTAGCCTTACATTTTAGGATTAGACTATCCCTCCTTCTGGGATCGATAACTTAGGTACTACTCAAACGACTCGTGCACCTGCAAAATATTGAGGTTAATCAATTAAAACTTACACACATTGAAAAACCACGATCACAGTATTTACTCTTTTCCTCATATTTCATTCTTTTTATCTCACTTCCTCCTTATACTTTATTATTTTCTATAATGAAAAAAAGGGGAGAGTTATGTAGATATATTTTTTAATGTGATTGATTATGCTGTTAAACTTGTGAAAATATGTGGTATATAAACAATATGTTCCTTTCTTAAGAGACAAGATCCTTCTAATTATGTCTGAGCATATAAAAGTCGTAGGTATCTTTCAAAATCATCTATTATTTCTTTGAATTTTGAAATGTATATCTATTATTTCTTGTCATCATCAAAAAGAGGGAGATTGCTAGCTCAAAGTTTATGATTAACAACTTTGATGATAATTGTATAATATTTCAAAATTCAAATTGGATTTATTTCCTTGTATAATTAATGGTATTATTCTTAAAAGGAAATAAAATCATAAGCTATACATTTTCTTTCTTATAGAAGCCTTCATTATGAACTTACCTTGTTAGAAATGGTTTATTAAAAAGGATCCTACTAATTATGAAGGACGTATATTAGCCCTGTGATTACTGGAATTTTTGGAAAAGATGATATCAAAGTTATTCAGATTTAAATCCATCCAGTTGACTAGAGATGCAAGTGAAACAATGACTAGTTGAAGAAATTGACTATTTAAGGAAGAGACAGTGCAACTATGAACAACAACTAAACAATAGAGAAACTTGCGAACCTATATTAAGAAAACTCATCAAAAGCATATACACTCTTGAAAGTGATATCTTTGTAACAATTCTCTTGTGCGATAGAAAGTGAAATTCTATTGAGAGATATTACTGAAGCTTATATCAAGCAAACCTCATTTTTATTTGAGAGCTTGTAGAGGCTAGTGAAATACTATTAGTGTAGAAGGTTAAAGAACCTTTAAAAATATTAACTTATGAGCTTGGAGAGGCTCGTCAAATTACTACTTGATTTTATAGTGAAATACCCTAGTTGGATTACTTAGGGACTGAACGTAGGCTTGGGTTGTAAGTTGAATCGGTATAAATTGACTGTCATTCTTCTCTCTCTCTCTCTCTCCTTATCTTTTATATTTCTGCATTATATTGTGTGTGTGTGTTCATTTCAGCAAGAGGCTCCTCCACTTTTATAATAGGTACCTTCTGTTTTCAACTTGCTGATGGTTCCTTTCAATTTTAACAGGTGCCTTTTATTTTTAAATTGTTTTAACATGATTAATCATTCATAGGCTCTTTTTTTTTAAGTAAGGTCCTATCCCATAAAAGGCTCCTACTGCCTAACAGGCTCCTGTCACTTAAAAAACTTTATTATCTGATAGACAATTACAATTTTTTATTCTTAACTAGAATTTGTTTTTTTATACTAATTAAAAGGAACTTGCAAAAAAAAATTTAGTCACACACTATTCACCCCCTTCATGCATGTGTTTTCTTTATTAGATACAAAAGTGACTGGAAATGTTCATTTTGGAGATGATACAATGGTAAAGATTAAGGGCAAAGGCTCAGTGATTTTGGCCACAAAAGATGAACACCATAAACTTCTCCACAATGTCTTATACATCCCAAAAATGAAGAGCAATATTTTGAACATTATCCAACTTTTAGAGAGTGGGCACAAAGTGAAAATGGAAAACAATTATTTGTGGCTTTGAAATGAAGATGATAGACTTGTTGCTATAGTTGTCATGACAAAGAACGAAATGGTCATGTTAAATGTGAAAATGGTAGACGCGAAGTGTTTACAAGCTTATGTCAAGTATCCTTTATGGATTTGACATATGAGATTCAAGCACCTCAACTTTGAGGGGTTGAAAATGCTAAAAGCAAAAAATATGGTGAAAGGAGTTCCTAAAATCAACCACTCGAATCAATTTTGTGAGACCTATCTATTTGGAAAACATGCAAGAAAGAGCTTTCCAAAGCTGTCATATTTGTAAGCATTCAAACCTGTATAACTTTTGCATTCGGATGTGTATGGCCTATCAAGCCATAATCTTTCGATAAGTGCACATAGTTTTTACTCTTCATTGATGATTATATAATGAAGATATGGGTTTATTTTTTGAATAATAAGAGTGAATTTTTTTAGACATTTTTAAAAAATAAAGCTTCTTATTGAAAAGGAAAGTGGACAGAAAAATTAAAGCTCTAAGAATCAATAGAGGTGGAGAGTTCGCTTCTAATGAATTCAAGGTTTTTTGTGAGGAATGGGGTTATAGAGAGGAAGAATAAGACAATTCTTAACATAGTGAGGACAATGGTAAAAACTAAGAATATGTCCAAGGAGTTTTAGACTAAGGCGATTGCATGTACAATTTATCTTTTGAATCAATCAACTATGAGGAGTGGTAGAGACAATAACCCCTTAAAAAGTATAGAGTGGATGGAAGTCAAGTATGAGGCACTTAAGAGTTTTCGGATCTGTTGGTTATGTTCATGTATCCTAACAAGAAAGGACAAAACTTAATGATAAGAGCAAGAAGATGGTGTTTATTGGCTATGCTGAGAACTCAAAAAGGTATAAATGTTTTGATCCCATTTATAAAAAGTTTTGATTAGTAGAGATGTGCAGTTTGAGGAAGATGTTTCATAGGATTGGAGTGTTCAAGAAGAAGAAACATTTCCACATTTAAGAGAAGATGAGAATGAGGACTAAGAAACTGAAGGTGATAGTTCAGCTCCTTCCATACCTTTATCAACAAGTTCAAGCTAACAACCTTAAAGGTTTCAAAACATAAGAGATTTTATGATGCTACCGAAAGAATAGAGGGTGAAAATCTTTTTGCTCTATTTGCACATGATGAATCTTTAAGTTTTGAAAAGGCTATTAAAGACAAGAAATAGGGGCAAGCTTTGGAGGAAGAAATTCAATCCATAGATAAAAACGATACTTGGGAGTTTGCCACACTACCAAGTGGTCATCAATTAATTAGAGTTAAATGGATTTATAAGCTAAAGAAAAATGTGAAAGGAGAAATTGAAAGGCATAAAGTGAGACTAGTAGAAAAGGGGTATAAACAAAAGCATGGTAAGGATTAGGAAGAAGTATTTGCTCCTGTTACTCTTCACTTTTCTTTAGGGGCTTATGAAGATCCCTCTAATTATTCAATTTTATTGAGTTTAGATCCTTTAAACCTTTAATGACACACACTAGTAATTAAATTTGTGAGTTAAAAAACAGAGAAATTTTTCTCCACTACATGAATATCTTTCATCATGTCTTATATCTCTTTAATTAATTTGTAATTGACTTCACTTTTATACAATAATCTAAAATTGATTTGGATTCCTTCATCTTTAAAATTTCAAAATCACTTCTTAATGTTTAAATTTTTACTCTTTTAATTTATTAAAAATTATAGATGGATATTTGACTATATTTTACTACCCATATTTGATGTATTTTGCTTGATATTTTATACTTTTATCGTATATTTGGTACTTAATTCACTCTAATTGTGTATACAGATGATAATTGCCTTCATAGACTTGAAAGAGAAGAATTTGGATGAAAATACAACACAAAATAAAGAATCAACAAACCTGAAGGAATGCACAATCGTGCACCTGCCCGTGCACTTTTTTGAGGTCGTGCACTTTTGTGATATTCAGATAATTTTGGTTATGTAAGATCTAATGAAAGGTCATGCAAGAGACCATGCATCTCTCCAAAACCCTAAATTTCATTATAAAGAGACGTTTTAGGAGTTAAAAGAGAGGCAGTCAATATAGAGTCGAAAGGTAGACTTTTGGAGACGATTCTAGATGTGGAACTCATTCTCTAAATGTAACTTTGGTGGAGAGAAGTGGAAAATACAAAGAAATCATCGAAAGTTCCATTGAAATACAAGATTAAGCCTCTAAATTGCAAGAACATTCTATAGAAGACAATCAAAGAGATATAGAATTATGACCTCATTGTTTTCGATTCATATTTCTGTTTATATATGTTTGATTTTGTATTCAATCATTTGTAACTAAATGTCTTGTTAGTATTTATGTTAAATGAACCTTATGTTAATATTTTTATATGAATTGATTTTTTTATTAATTTAATTGTTTGTTTGATATATTGTGATCTAATTACGCGAGAATATTATATCATAATCTGATTTCATAGGTAGAGATTGAGAAATCCTAGTTTGAATAGATTTACTGTAATTAGGAGTTGATTGCAATCCTAGATATAAGATAACATAAATCTTCCGGATTAGGATGAAACCTAATAGATGAAATCATAAATCAGTAACACAATCCTATAAGATATAACCTAAGTAATTCAGTTAGAGACCTTAAGTGTAACATTCCCTACACGGAACCTACAACCAATCACACATAAGTTAACCAATTTCTTGTATATACATTCACGACATGCGTTTCGGTTCCATGTTATACATATACACATTACGAAACTCCCCAATGCTTAACATTATTATTTAACAGTAGTAAAACATTTTTACATTTACATCGTAATCCAAAAGAAAATATATAATTTCCTTTATCCATTACATGTACATTCATATTTAACTAAAAAAACCTTCCAAAAGTACTTTTTTTTTATTTGTTTCCTCACTTATATGACTTGGACCTACACAGATTAACACCCGTGCTATCCTTGAAAGCTTAATGGGGAAACACTTAGTTTGGATGACCACTCATAGCAGTCATCTGCCAAACACATACATTTATGAATATCATATAAATATAAACAATGATGACATACTTAATCAAATAAATAATGCAAGCATACTTCAACATTTTTTTCATATACCATAAATTCACCTTCAAAACTTAAACATTGATATTCAATACTCAAAGATACAAATTATCAATACAAATGCAAATACTCATCCATATACCGATTATTTATGTTGTCATACTACATTTCTTATTTATATCTATTTACTTTACTTTCTGTGTTAGGCCTGCACATTTTTTGTGGGTGTGGATGACGAGTGTTGTGGATATCTAAAGATATCGAACTGTGGATACCCGAAGGTATCAAACTGTGGATACCTGAAGGTATCAAACTGTGGACACTAGTGGTGTCAAACTATAGCATCTACATTGTAACCCTATAGACATGCCTATCTATCCACAACCAAGACAATAGAGCAGGGAAGCCTCTGTTGGTAGTTTTGTTTTGGTTTCATTGAGATTTCATCATATCTAGTATTAATTATTTTGATTGATGTCGGTCGTGGCCGATGAGAAATTACTCGTAAAAATTTTTAACATTAATTGAATTTAATAGTATTATGGATAGAATGTTCAATACTTATAAAGCTTATTTATAGGTTTGAGAAAGTATTTTAACTTAAAATAAAATAAAAATTAAGAAAAAAATTTACAAAAATAGAATGAAAATTTAAAGAAATAAAGATTAAAATAAATGAGAAACTTACGGAAATAATGTCAAATGACAACAATTTGATCTAACACTGTTAGAACCCAAGCTCAGTGCTTCATTTCTGCTTGCCACGAGCTGATGCCTATTGAGCAACTAGTTCAATCTCCTTGCGATACTGCTGATTGCACTTCACAATAAATAAGTTTGGCCCAGGTTTAATTCCATGTCGCATTGTTACAATCTTCGTAAGAGCTTGGAGCAGCTGGGGTTTTATTTGCTGGGTTATTGCTTGTTGGGCTTTCTACTGAGGGCATTGCTAGTTGAACCCTCTCGTTGGAGGTGTTATTCGCTGGGCCTCCCATTGCATGAGAAGTGTTGCTCGTTGAGCCTCAGAAGGAGTTTCCCTCGTACTCCAAAAAAATAAAATTAAATTAAGGCTACACACAATTTGATTGTCTTCCACCTTCTGTTATTTTATTTCTATTTGCAAAAGGTTATTTTTAATTTTGAATTTGAATTTTAACAATTCAAAATTTGATAGAGTTTAATATAAATTTAATTTAAAAAATAATATTATTTTATTTAATATTTTTGAATTTTAAATTAGACTGGATTAAACGATCCGATCCTAAATTTATCTTAAAATTTTAAAATAAAAAATTAAATTTATTTTCCAATTAGATCAAAAAAATCAAATTGAATCAAGTCTCAATTCATGTATTCTAGCTGCTAATTTATTTTGTTGTCTCAAAGTTAACGTGGGATTTGGAGAACTCTTTTGAATATGTCAGCTGAGGTCTTCAATGATATTGATCTTATAAGAAGTTCTCGCTTGAGGTAGCTGACTCAAGTCGTAATTAAATCCAAACTTTTTTAAATTAAAAATATAAAATGATATCATTTTTTACAAAACAATGTCATTTTTTATAAATTGATGTTATTTTTTATAAATCGATGTTATTTTTTAATTAGGGTTAGGTTTAAAATAAAGGCAAGTTTGGTAACTTGACTCGAGGTTAGCTTGAGGCTTAGTCAATATGGATCTAGCCTGTTGACTTCAGATCTAGTCGAAGTGACCGACTCAATTGCCATCCCTAAAAATTGGTATACTTCACTGTATTTCTCATTTTTTGTTAAAATTAGTATGTAGAGATAACAAATGGGCTGGTTGGGCCCAATTTATGTAATCTTGAATTTTCAACTCTTTAGGAAATAAAAATATTAGCTTGTTAATTAAGTAAAGGATAATATAAACAAGGAATAAGTTATTTTAATTGAAAATTTGTAAAGAAATATTTGTAATTTTAAATTAGGTTAGATTTCATATTTCATTTATTTATGTAGGATACGAACGATAATTGAAGAAAAGACGAGCCATTGGATTTCATATTTCAATTCAAAGTCAATGCTTTACTTTTTTCATGAATAAACTTCAACTTTTTAACATTTGTCTTTCTTATATGTAATGTAACTATTTCACCACACATTACTATGGTAATTAATATTTAATCTTTTTAAAATATTAGTTTAGCTCAAATTTGTCCACGCTGTTTCTCTTTGGGACACGTTTCCTTTGTTTGGTGGGGGCTATGTAGCACGGATACGGTAAAATGGAGCCGTGTCCGTGTCGGACACCCACTGACACGCAGTAGACACGTGCCCGACACGTGTTGAAATTAAAAAATAATTTTTTCAGCTCTAACACGACTCTAACACTTCTGGAGATCGCTCGGACACGACTTAATAGAATATATGCTCCATATTTTTTAAGATGGGCTTATAAAATACTAAATATGTATGAAATATCAAGATATTAGAAGTCTTGAAATACATCAATAAATATATATCATATTATGAATTTTAAATTTTTTTCTTTATATATATATATATATATGCCGTGTCCGTGTCTACTAAATTTTAGTAGTTAGTGTTTCTCCATATTTGTTTCCGTGTCGTGTCACGTGTCTGTGTCCGTATCTGTGCTCCTTAGGGTGGGGGTGACTGTTGAGTACCACCCTACTATTAATGCTACTGCCATTGAAAAGATTGCTTGCGTACATGAACGTACGTATATATACATATACATGTCCATTGACGGTTGGACATGAACGCTTTTAAGTCTGCTGCTTGACTTTGATTGACTCGTTTGGTTCCATACATTTTCTACCAAATGCAAAAGCAAAAGGAGGAAGGAAATAAAAGATCCTATACCTGGTATAGTACATTAGGTTTCTTTCCTTAACATGAAAGAAACTCGTCTCTTTTATTTGTGCTTTTCTTTCTTACACACTAATTAGATATATAAATCAAACAAAGCAATTGACTACTGGCCTTTGCAAAAGGGAGACTCTGAAACAGTATAATGGAAGGAAGAGGTAAGAAAGCTGAGTTAAAGGAGGAAAAGCCTGCTGGTAGAAGCTTAATAGACTTGGTGTTCTCTTGGTCTATTGAAGAGGTACTCAACGAAGATCTGTACAAAAGCCAGGTTTGCAACAATATCTCTTTATTTTTGTTCAAGCTATGTTTCTGATAATCAAATGAAACATAAGAACAGTTAATTTTTGTCTCCCATTTTGACATGCAAACTTTCGGAACTAGAAATGGCCGTATCTACGTGAATATGTTATTTTCTTAATCCCTGTTTGGCTGATCACAATGATTGATTGTTTAGTTGAAGTGCAGTAAACTTATAGCAAGGCAAGAAAGTGTAGAATCTACCTCGTATTTTCAAATATATTCAACCTAGTGTAATCAATCTTAACCTTAGTAACCTCGATCTCAGTAAGTACAGAAAACTTGTTTCTGGGCAGTTTTTCTCTGATTAATTGATTAAAGACTGAAACATTCTATTAACCATTGAACCACGGTTATTGTTGATACTTGATGGATAATTGTTTAAAACATCTTTGTCTACGCTTATACTTTAAATCTTAAGAACAGAATGCCTGAACTCGTCTCCATGATCTATATGTGCACATATTTATTTTTTCACAGCAAGTTCAGCATGTAGTAATGGTACTGTGGCTGAACGCCTCACTAACTAGCAGGTGAAAAGGATTCCAGAGACATTCTCGTCGACCTCAGATTACATGAGGTCGCTAATTCCTCCACTTCTTGAGGAAACACATGCAGACTTATCCTCAAGCATGAAATCGGTGGCTAATGCCCCTGTTCGTGAAGTGGTTAGAATCAGCAAATCTAAGAACTACAGAGATACTGGTGACTTGTGCTATACCATTCAATTGAAACCAATGGACACCATAAATGGACCACAAACTTATAAACCAGAGGTTGGAGATCTTCTTGCGGTGTCAGATGTAAGACCGAAATCCGTTTCTGATCTGAACAGACCCAGAAGACCTTATCTTGCTGCTTACATTCAGGGATTAGAAAATGGCAATCCTGATATGCTCAAGGTACTTGCATCAAAGCCAATTCTAGTAGATGAAAACGTGAAAAATCGCGGGGATGAAAGTACTGCTACACCCATGGGACAGCAAAGGAGAGACACCCATTTTGCTGTTTTTCTTACTAACTTGACAACAAATATTCGCATATGGAGATCATTAAACTCAGAGCTGGATGGAGGGAACATGGAAATTATCAGGAGAGTGCTTCAAGGAGATCCAAATGTAAGAATCGTGATTATTTGATGGTGTGCAAGCCATTCATTTGTTTGGCTAACTAAAATTCTGGTACTTTTGCTCCTGCAGGGTGGGGAACATTGTGGTTACTGCTTGTTGGAATCAAATAGGTTGGCTGCAAATGATGAGCTTCAGAGTATAAAAGGCTCTTCTAGTTTAAACCTCTCCCAGAGAGAGGCAATTATAAGTTGCCTCTGCATGAGCCAATGCTTGCATCAGAATTGTGTGAAACTAATTTGGGGTCCTCCAGGAACAGGGAAAACCAAAACCGTGGCCCTGTTGTTGTTCTTGCTGCTTAAAGTGAAATGCAGGACACTCACATGTGCTCCAACCAATAT
>JANZXP010062955.1:0-10997 GCA_027576715.1 Erythroxylum flavicans | reverse complement strand
CCTTATTTTCTTCCTTAACACTCACGACTCCTCTCTTCTTTTGTCTTATTATCTTAAGACAACTTTTTGAGTTTCCACTCTTTGCCCTTCCTTATTCATGAAATTCTTATTAACTCCTTCTTTTACTTTATACCACCTTACAAAATTTATAATATATCATATTAAACTCAAAAAATTTCTAATTCATAAATTCTAATTTATTTCCATGCTTGATAATCTAATAAAATAATTAAAATAAAATAAAAATATAAAAATCCTAAAAGCGGGATCCAACAACGTGTACATACCATATCACGCGTGAGACTTACAACAGCACTAGAATAAGGAACATGAGACATTAGTTCCTCATCTTCACTTATTTGAGGATATTGAACAATTGACAATCTGAAGTGAACAGCAAGCAGGATACTGACTGATTTAGCATTTTTCATGCCAAATCAATCCTAGACCTTCTCCAAATAGCTCTTTTAAGTTAGATACAAAGTATCATTCTGTCAATTTTAGATAATCTTCATGTTAGGAATTTTCTTAGAGGCCCCAAAATTATTCATTTCAAAATCACTTGCTAATTATGCCTTCACCTTGTTGATCTCCATCATATCTTTTGAGGTAATGGGCGTGTCATCTATATAAAGTAGTAAATAAATGAAGGATCCATCTAACAAACTTCTAAAATATGCACAACTATCATAGTTACTCCAAAAGTAACCAACTTGCTTCATAAAAGAGTCAAAATGCTTGTACCATTGTCAAGGAGATTGTTTCAAACCATACAACGACTTCCTTAATAAGCAAACATGATTTTCTTTTCCCTCAACCACAAAACCTTTAGGTTGATGTATGTAAATCTTCTCTTCTGACTCACCATGTAAGAATGCGGTTTTGACATCGAGTTGTTCTAAAACTAAGTCATGCATGGCAACTAAAGAAAGTAAAGCACTTATCAAAGAATGCTTTACTATAAGAGAAAAGACATCATTGAAGTTAACTCCAGCTACGTGACTGTATCCTTTTGCAACAAGTCATGCCTTGTAGTTAGCACCATTTGCTATTGTAGATTCTTGCTTCTTATAGACCTACTTGTAATTAACAATCCCTTTCCCGTTTGGTGGTTACACAAGATCCCAGGTATCGTTATTATGAAGTGATTCCATCTCCTCTTCCATCACCAATAATCTTTGTTCAGAGTCGTCACAAGAGTTAGCTTCTTCATATGGAACACTGACATCTTTTATCTCCTCTGCTACTGATTTTGCAAAAGAAATTGTTTCATCAGTCTTTCAGGTTTCTTGACATTCCTCTTTGGTCTTTCCTTGGTGATAGAGTGAGCTTCCTCCTATACTAAACTATAAGGTAATTCACACTCCTCATTTATCTTTTCAGTTTCTTTCAAAGAAGTTTCCTCTGATGGAAATTCTATCTTCTCCTTTCCATTATTCTGGTTTTGGCCAGGAAGCATAACTAGTTCTCCTTTGTGAATCATCACTGACTCATCAAAGGTAACATCCTTGCTGATCAATAAATTTGGAGATTTAGGATCATCACACCATAATCAGTATCCTTTTACACTAGACTGATAACCAAGAAGGATACATTTCTTGGCTCTAGGCTCAAGTTCTCTATCATTAACATGAGCATAAGCAAGACATCCAAATATGCTCAGATGAGAATAATCATGAAGGTTACCAGAACAAGATTCTTTTAGAGTTTTGAAATTAATGGTAGAAGCTGGTGAGCGATTAACTATGTAACAAGCAGTTGTTAATACTTCTTCCCAAAACCTCTTAAACAAACTAGCACTAATGAGCAAGCAATGAGCTTGTTCCAAGAGGGTACGTTCATCCTTTTAGTGACACCATTTTGTTATGATGTGTGCTTCACAGTCTTGTGTCTCACAATCCCCTTATTTTTACGATATTATTCAAACTCAAATGAATAGAACTCAAGGCCATTACTAGTTCTAAATTGCCTAACCCTCTTACCAATCTGCTTCTCTACCATGACCTTCCAATGCTTGAAGTGTAGGAACACTTCACCTTTGTGCTTCAAAATATACACCCACGTCTTTTGTGAATAATCATCAATAAGGTGACTATGTAACGAACTCCACTTTTAGAAGGGGCTTGAGAAGGACTGCAAAGGTCTAAATGAATGTAATCGAAGACATCCTTAGTTTGATAAATGGCAAAGGAGAAAAAAACACTCTTCTAATTTCTAAGAACACGTTGTCCACAGAACTCCACCTTGCCAATGTTTTAACTGCATAAAAGACCTTGCTTATTAAGCACATCCAATCCCTTCTCACTCACGTGGCCTAATATCATATGCCACAATTTGGTTGTCTCAGAATCTGCTATAGATGAACAAATTAATACCGAATTAGTTACTATATCTCTAAGAAAGACATACAAATTTCAAAATAGTTTGTGTGCTTACAACAACAGAATGGCACCTTTAGATATCCTCATAACTCCACCTTCAGATGAGCACTTATACTCGACATCATCAAGCATGCGAGGGGATATCAAGTTCTTCTTTAGGTCAGGAACATGTTGTACATTTGACAATGTTCTCATAATTCTATCAAACATCTTTATTTGAATTGAGCCCACACCAGCAACTCTACACTCGTAGTCATTCCCCATTTGGACAATTCCATCAGACAATGGTTCATAGGTGGAGACCAGTCCTTATTATGAAACATATGAAAATAACATCCTAAAACAATGATCCAAGAGTTTCTAAAATATACACAACTGTCATAGTTACTTCTAGAGTAACCAACTTTCTTCATAAAAGCGTCAAAATGCTTGCACCATTGCCAAAGAGATTGTTTCAAACCATACAACGACTTCCTCAATAAGCAAACATGATCTTCTTTTCCCTCAACCACAAAACCCTTAGACGGATGCATGTAAATCTTCTCTTCTAGCTCACCATGTAAAAATGCGGTTTTAACATCGAGTTGTTCTAAATTTAAGTTATGCATGGCAACTAGAGAAAGAAAGCTTGAATCAAAGAATGCTTTACTATAAGAGAAATGATATCGTTGAAGTCAACTCCAGCTACTTGAATATAGCCTTTTGCAATAAGTTGTGCCTTGTAGTTAGCATTATTGTTGTTGCAGATTCTTTCTTCTTATAGACCCACTTGCAACCAACAATCCTTTTCCCTTTTAGTGGTTACACAATCCTAGGTATGGTTTTTATGAAGTGATTCCATCTCATCTTCCATTGCCACTAACCATTTTTCATAGTCATCACAAGAGATAGCTTCTTCATATATGGATGGCTCACTAGCATATTTTATCTCCTCTACTACTGATTGTGCAAAAGAAACTATTTCAATCAGTCTTTCAGGGTTCGTGGCATTCCTCTTTGATCTTTCCTTGGCGATAGATTGAACTTCCTCCTGTACTGAACTATGAGGTAATTCACACTCCTCATTTACCTTTTTAGTTTCTTTTAAAGAACTTTCCTCCAAATGAAATTCTGTCTTCTCTTTTCCACTAGTTTAGTTTTGGCCAGGAAGCACAATTGCTTCTCCTTTGTGAAGCATCACCGACTCTCAAAGGTGACATCCTTATTGATCAAAAAGTTTGGAGATTTAGGATCATCAAAACCACAATTATTATCCTTTTACACTAGACTGATAACTAAGAAGGATACATTTCTTAGCTCTAGGCTCAAGTATTCCACCATTAACGTGAGCATAAGCAGGACATCTAAATATCCTCAGATGAGAAATCATGAGGGTTACCAGACTAAACTTTTTCTAAAGTTCTAAAATTAATTGCAGAAGCTAGTGAGCGATTAAATACCATATTAAACTTTTATTGAGGTTTTAAAATTAATTGTAAAAGCTTACGAGCGATTAACTAAGTAATACTTAGTTGTTACTGCTTTTGCCCAAAAAATTTTGAGCAAACTAGTACTAATGAGCATACAACAACCTTGTTCCAAGATGGTACGATTTATCTGTTCATCGACACTGTTTTGATATGGCGTGTGTCTCACAGTCTTGTGTCTCGCATTCCCCTCATTATTGAAATACTCTTTAAACTTTAATGAATATAATTCAAGGCCATTATTTATTTTAAGTCACCTAACCCTCTTGCCAGTCTGCTTCTCTACTGTGGCTTTCTAGTGCTTGAACTATAGGAACACTTCACCTTTGTGCTTCAAAATATATACCCACGTATTACGAGAATAATAATTAATAAAAGTGAGCATGTAACGGGCTTCACTTTTAGACAGGGCTTAAGAAGGACCCTAGAGGTCCAAATGAATGTAATCCAAGACATCCTTAGTTTGATGAATGGAAGAGAAGATACTAACTGTCTTCTACTTTCCAAGAACACATTGTTTATAGAACTCCACCTTGCCAATGTTTTAACTGAATAAAAGACCTCGCTTGCTAAGCATGTCTAATCCTTTGTCACTAATATGGCCTAATCTTATATGCCATAATTTGGTTGTCTCAGAATCTGCTATAGATGAAGAAATTGATTCTGAACCAATTATTATATCTCCAAGCAAGACATATAAGTTTGAATATAGTTTGTATGCTTCCAACATCACAATGGCACATTTACCAGAGTGAATTTTAGTGTAGATAGGATGGAGACAAGTACTCACTCTCTTGGCTTTTAGGTAGCTAGTTAGCCTTTTAGATGAAGGGCTAAAAGACCTTCAGTGGCATCTAGAAGCCCTGTTATCAGATCTTCCCTAGCTTATGAACCCAGTTCTTTCTTGCTATCTCTCTTTCTGTTAGTAGATTAAGCCAAAAAAGATGGTAAATGAGACTTTTTACTAAAGAAAAGTGAAGAGAGAATGCTTTGTTAGTACACCAAGGCCCATAACTCCACCTTCAGATAAGCACTTGTACCCAACATCATCAAGCATACTAGGGGAAATCAAGTTCTTCCTTAGGTTAGGAACATGTCGTACATTTGATAATGTCCTCATAATTTCATCAAACATCTTTATTTGAATTGAGCCCACACCAGTAGCTCTACACTTATAGTCTTTCCCCATTTGGACTGCTCCATCAGATAATGGTTTATAGGTGGAGAACCAGTCCTTACTATGACACATATGGAAAGAGCATCCTGAATCAATGATCCAAGAGTTTCGAAGAGAGTTGTTGGTTGCGATAATGAGAGAAAATTTAGCATTTCGTGGTTCATCAATAAAATTGGCCTGATCACCTCCTTGAGCATTTTCTTCCCCGAGATTTTTGTTGAACTTTCACACTCAGACTTGATGTGCCCCTTTTCTTGTAATAATGACAATTAACAGATCTTTTCTTTGAATTAGATCTAGACTTTTGACTTCTAGTAACATTTTTCTCTCAAGGCCTTCCTCGAGAAACTAAAGATTCTCCTTGGTTGTTGTTATTAGCATGAGCAACTTACTGCTCCATAAGATATTTGGACAATGTCCTCAATACTAATAGTGTCCTTGATATACATCAAAGTGTCACGTAAGTGAGCATATAAACGTGGCAAAGACTTTAGTAAATAAAGGGCTTCATCTTAATCACTAATTTCAATGTCAAGGGCTTAGACATATGAGATAACTGAATTAAATTCATCTATATAAGCTTTAATCAATGTACCTTCCTCCATTAGGACCATGTAAAGATAAAACTTATGATATAACTTATTGGTGAGAGCTTTAGTCATATATCTAGACTCTAACTTCAACCACATAGCTGTTGCTAATTTATCCTTCATGACTTTTCACAACACATTGTCGGCTATAGCTAATTTAATAGCAATCACAGCCTTTTAATCCATGTCTTGTTTTTGCTCTATCGTCAAAGAACTAAGCATTTTGTTAATACCTAGTAACAACTTCTTGCATCCCTTTTATGTCAAGATTGCTTCCATTTTGACTTTCCAAAGAAGGAAACTAGTAGATCTATCAAATTTCTCAATCTTATACGTAGTAGACATGACTGAAAAATTTAGACAAAATAAATTGGGCTTTGATATCACTTGTTGGATCTAGGGAGATGAATTTCTTGGGAGATCTACATCATGGGCCTAGTGAGGGAACATACTCATGGGCTTTGACACTACACTCTAACCTAAAACCTTAAGAAATTAGGTTTATAGGTCCTTTCCACTTATATACCCCTTACTAATTCCATCTCTTTTTAATGTGGGATTCTCACTCACACTTGAAATCCTAACACAGTATGTAATTAAGAAAAAATAGTTGTCAACGACTCTTCAAAATTATAGCTTCTTGTTTGATATCAATTCCAAATCAAATACATTAAAGTTATAATGGAGATGTCCGAGGTTGCAATTTAAGCAACTATTTTAACAATTATTGCTCCAAATGTGGAGAGAGCCTTTGTTGGGACATTTTTATATCTTATTAAAGAGTAAGAAATGATTTATCTCAATTAATTAAATCTTGAATTTTCTATTTAGTTTCTTCTGTTGATCTTTTTAGGGATAATAGATTTTAAATTGCCTAACTTTTTAAAACTTTTTCAATTTAGGGTCTTAATTTTTAAAATTTTCAATTCATTAACCACTTTTTTATAACATTAATAGCTCAATTCAAAACATTAGTATTTTACTAATTTGACTAATAGAATCTTTTTTATCCATGATATGTAGGCTTCATATGAAAAATTAACTATTGACTAATCATCAATGTACACTGAAACACCTAACCCAATGTGCTAAAGAGGTTATGGATTGAGTGTTTTAGTTTACGTGGATGATTAGTTAACAATTAGCTCTCTATGTAGATGCCTACTTATCATGAGTAAAAATATTTTGTTAGTCAAATTAGCAAAACACTAACAAAACTAACATTTTGATTTGAGATGTTAAAGTTATAAAAGGTTGATCATTTAATTGAAAATTTTAAAAATTTAGGTACTAAATTGAAAAAATCTTTAAAATGTTGGGCACTTTAAAATATATCATTCCTTGTATTTTTTTTAATTAAGAGTGATATCCAAATCGATTGGATAATATCCTTAAAAACTAAAATTCAAAAGAGTTATTATTCATTTTCTTCAAGAAATTTTCATTTTTACTTGCTTTTGTAAAAATCTAATTTCTTTCCATCTCCCCCAGAAATTAAACCTTTTGGGTATTTCAAATCTAAACAGGATGTTAATTAAATTGAAAACATTGTAGGCTTATATTTGGAGTGTATGGAAAGTTAATTATCCTTTTTTTTCCTTATTGATTAATTTCTTATTTGAAAATTACAAAGATGTTCTTACTTTCATTATCCCAAAACATTTTCTAATGAAAATTATGCAATAGATTAGTTCATCAATTACAAAAATTATTAGAGTTCTTTGGACTGTGTAATGGTTGATGACTTTAGTGCCTTTTTCTTTTGGCATCAATAAGGTACAATAATTATAAAAGGAAGTTTCTTTGTGGGGGTATCCTTTAATTTAACAACTTCCTCGACGTTGCACATGAAATAACAAATGATTTTTCTATGATAAATTGGAAGACTTTGAGAACTAAAAACCTCAGTCACATGCTAGGGGTTGTTATAGTTAAAACTTGGTTTCTATTCATCTATCTTTATTTTATAATGTTATGGGCATAAATAGCCATGAAATGCTAAAGTTTAGGACTACAAATCTCTGAGCCAACAGAGCATATCTCTAATCTAGGAAATACATATATTTACAATCAATCATATATATTTACAATCAATGTACATATGGAAGTATACCAACTTGGAATTATTTCTAAAATCTTTAAAACTCCCCCTCAAGTTGGTGTATAGATGTCGCTCATTCTCAATTTGTTGAGACCATCATGAAATGCTCAACTTGATACAGCCTTGGTGAGTAAGTCAGTAAGTTCTTCTTGAGACGAGACAAGAGGTGCTTCAATTATCCTTGCTTCTAATTTTTCCTTGATGAAATACCTATCAACTTCCACATGTTTAGTTCAATCATGCTGAATTGGGTTGTGAGCAATATCACAAGCTACCTTCTTATCATAATATACCTTCATTGGGTTGTCTTGCTTAATATTCAAATCTTTTAATAAGTTATGGATCCATAATAATTCACGTACTGCCTTAGCCATTCCTCTGAGCTCAAATTCAGCACTAGATAGAGCAACTACAGTTTGCTTCTTGCTTCGCCAAGTGACCAAATTTCCTCCTACAGAAGTGAAATATCCTGCTATAGATCGCCTATCTTTGATTGATCCAGCCCAATCTGCATCAGTGTATCCTTTGACATCCAGATTATTCTCCTTTTTAAACATAATCCCTTTCCCTGGAGATGACTTCAAGTAGTGCAAAATGCGGGTAATTGAATTCATTTGTTCTTCATTTGGAGAATGCATAAATTGGCTTACGACACTTAGTGCATATGCCAAGTTAGGCCGAGTATGTGCAAGATGCATCAATCTCCCAACTAATCTTTGATGCCTCCCCTTATTTGTTGGAACTTGATCTGGATATATGCCTAACTTCAAATTTTCTTTCATAGGAGTGTTAACTGGACTACATGCAGTCATACTAGTCTCACTTAGTAAATCTAAGGCTTATTTTTGTTGAGATAGAAAGATACCTTCCTTTGATCTTGACACTTCAATACCAAGGAATTATTTCAATGGACCTAGATCTTTCATTTTAAATTCTCAGGCTAGATGGTTCTACAATGCTCTCCTTTCTTCTAAATCATTTCCTGTTACTATCATATTATCAACATACACAATAAGACAAATAATCATTCCCTTTTTATGCTTCACACAAAGAGTATGATCTGAGTTACTCTGCTTGTATCCAAAAGTTTTCACTGACTTTGTAAACCTTCCAAATCATGCTCTCGGAGATTACTTCAAACCATATAGGGCCTTTTTTAATTTGCAAACATATTTTCCACCTTCTAACTTCATATTACATCCAGGGGGCAACTCCATGTATACTTCTTCTTGAAGATCTCCCTGCAAAAGGCATTTTTCATATCAAACTGGTGCAATGGTCAGTCAATATTTACCACTAAGGATATAAGAATACGAAAAGTATTGATTTTTGCTTCTAGTGTAAATGTCTCCATGTAGTCAATTCCATAAGTTTGAGTGTACCCTTGGTGACTAGTCTAGCTTTGAATCATTTAGTGGTTCCATATGCCTTGTATTTGACTGTAAAAACCCATCTACATCTAACGAGTTTCTTTCCTTCAGGCAACTCAACAACTTTCTACATTGAGTTCTTTTGAAGTGACTTCATTTCCTCATTCATAGCTTCTTCCACCTAGGATCTCCTAAAGCTTCCTACATGTTAGCAAGAATAGATATAGCAGATAATTGATTCTCGAATGACTCACTCTCTTTTGATAGTCTATAGTAGGATACATAGTTATTCATGGGATACTTACGATTGGAACTAAAAACAGGTTCATAGTTAACTCTAGGTATACCCCTAGTGGCTCTATTAGGTAGTACTTTTGGAAGGAATTGAGATTTAGAATGTACCTCGGGTTGTACTTGTGGTCCAGGATAGGAATTGTCCTAAGAAAACAATTGGTTAGATGGTACTTGAAGTGGAGTCAATTCCATCGGATTCTGATTATTTTCCCAATTCAAACTAATGTCGGGTTGGTTAAGAATAGCTTGGTCATACACGGTTTCCTCCTCTGGATACTCACTTTTATCCAAAAATTCACCCCTTGTATTAAAATGGTCCAAAGAAGGATTTAGATTTAGATTCTACAATTCATTTCGTCTCTCCCCCTGAATTGAGGAATCGGGAACAATATAGTACATGTCATTTTCATGAAAGAAATCATCAAGGGTAACATACATTTTCCGTGATGGGGGATGATAGTAGCAGTAGCCTTTCTGAAGTGAAGCATAGCTAACAAAGACACATCGTAGGGCTCAGGGTTCCAACTTATCACGCAATGGCTTAGGAAGATACACAAATGCCACAAACCCAAAAATTATAGGTGATAAATTCAGATTTGTTGGAGCAGTTACAGTCGAAGAAGAACTTCAAATGGAGTCTAAAAGTTCAACATGCTGGAGGGTACATAGTTAATGGCGTAAGCTGCAACACTGAGTGATTCACCCCAGTAACTGGTGGCCATGTGTGCTCCAAACAAAAATGCGCGTACAACTTCAAGCAGGTGGCGATTCTTGCACTTCGTAACCCCATTTTGTTGAGGAGAATGAGGGCAAGTTGTCTGATGAGATATGTCATGTTCCTCCAAGTACTTCTTTAGGTCCTGATTAACAAATTCTCAACCATTATTAATGCGAATAACTTGTATGTGATATTGGTATTGAGTGGCAATCATCTTATGAAATTTTTGAAACAAACAGCTAACTTCATTTTTTGATTTCATCAACTAAACCCAAGACATACGAGTGTGATCATCAATAAATGAGACAAACCAATAAGAACCATTCAAGTACGAGTTTTTGGGCGATCCCCATACATTAGAGTGAATCAACATAAAAAGGTAATAGACTTTTATTCACACTCAATGGGAATGATGCTCGGTGACTTTTTTTTAAAAGAAAAATTTTAATTAATAGGCAAATAAATATGTACAGAATGTCTAGGCAAGAGCCCATTCATAAAAAAGATCAATGATCAAAGCTCTAACAACAATAGGTAACAGCTAGTAATGGTAAGCTTGCGAGGCGAGGTTGTTATCTGAGGGGGCTTGAGTTGACATTAGAGTAATCTCCTGAATACCTCTGGCGATGGCAGCCGTAAGTTGGGCCTGGGAGTGTCGGGTGGTCTGAAATCTGTGCACATTGCGCTCTTGCCAGATGGTTCGAATTGTCAATCCCAAGCCAATGGTGTAGGTGTCCCGTGAAAGAGTTGGAAGCAAAGAAGTTGACCCAGGTAGTGAATTGCACCATCAAGAGACATGTCAGACAATTGCCAGCCACAAAAAGATAGGACCTGGGTCCAAATCTGTTGAGCAACGGGGCACAAAAAGAAGAGATGATTCCTCGATTCCAGATGCAAAGA
>JANZXP010062934.1:0-10998 GCA_027576715.1 Erythroxylum flavicans | reverse complement strand
TTAATTAATGAAAGACTATAAATAAAGACTCTAAGTGTTTAAAGAATTAATAACAACTTAACACACTTGAGATTCAAACAGAACAACTTCCCTATAGGTGTAGCTCCTCCAAGAAAGATCTGAAAGTTGTTCCTGCACTATAGATTGATTCACGCAAAAAAGCAGAACAGAGTTACGGCTGCACAGTCACCAAAACAACCCGCGACAAAAGTCGCACGCAACACTCCAATCAGTCCAATCGTAAGCCACTCCACAAGGATGATTGTCCGGCGTGAGCAGCTCCCCACACATGAATGAAGAACAACGTAAAACACATAAACATCCAGCCCCCACACGCAATATCAACACAACTGTATAGGACATTTACAATTACAATCACAACCCATCAATTAACACACCAATGTCTCACGCCCACGCCCATGCATAAGATGGATTGTGCACACTTAAATTCAATACGCGTACAAACCACTCAAAGCACTCACATTTCAATTTACGCACTCTGCACAATTGACACCACACATACCAGATTCATTTATCCCATAATGACTCAACACTACCTAATTCACTTATCCCATAGACACATACACGGCTCTAACAATGAAGACCCACACTCCAATTACGTAAAAACCAATTTACTTGATCCTTATCCCAAAAAAGTATTAACACCTGACACTGAAATTCCAACAATGCCCCCTTTAGCCACAAACCTATGATCCACACTACATCTTGCCAAGATACACATCAATTAGAGATAGAACTCTATCACAACTAGAAGATTATCCCCAATAGCTTTTTGAATCTAAGTCAAACAAAGATACTTGACTAGCTATCATCATCCAATTAATATCTTAAAGGTCTAATTAATAATAAATATGTCAAAAAAAATAAGAAAATATATACCATATATCTAACAAAAACATATTGCCATTATTCCATAGTTGATTACCAATGTCCCAATAGAGGTTTCTCATTATACCAAAAGTAAAAATTAAAAAAAAAAGATATTCTTTTGGAGGTCGGTATTATATTTTGGCAGGCTTATTTCATTACCCGTAAAAGGTTGTCTTAACTGTCTATTAGAACTTATAATTTTAGGAGGGATTAATTATATTAGTTAATTATAAGTAATTCAGTAATTAAGAATAACAATACTACATAAATCTTGTGAACAACGAGTTGCATGCCTAGAGATCAAGAGAAGAAAAGTCGTATAATTCTAGCATAAACCTTGAACTACATTGTGGTATCTAGAAAGAGGAATTAGGTGTGTGGTTCTGTCTATACCAAAATCTGGATCAGAATAAGTTGGCCGCAAGAGCTGTAGAACGGAAATGATTGGATACAAACAAAAGGTTGACGGACCCAAACAAAAGGTTGACGTCCCATTTTAGGAGATGGATATAAGACAAAAGTACCAACTTGTTTTTGATAATCCATTTTATTTTTTCCAAGGCGTAAATAATTTCTATTTATAATTAACGAATAAAACTTTATATCTAATTTAAAAAATAAATCTCATTGCAAAGGTTTTCCAATGAAAATGGCAGGCCTAGATTTGATAAAAAATGTGGAAGTGAAGGCAATCTTAGGACCACCAACATCGATGCAGGCCGAAATTTTTTTTCAAAGGAAAATAGAACCAAAATTTACAAACAAAAACTAGGCATAGCAATTCCCGCTATATGAACAATAAAAATGCTTAAGCAGCCTGACGGAGAAGAGGAAAAACATATGACCCAATACCAAAAGAAGTGTTGCATATGTTGTTAGATAATAAACTTGAATTATAATTGTTAAGAGTCCTAGTTATATTTGTTAGTGATTGTTAGAGTACTAGTTAAAGTTATTAGTTAGAGCCATTGTTTAAGTTAAATAGTAGTAGTTTAGCTTATCAAGAATTGGTTTTGTAAGCCTATATTTATATGGGCATATTTCATGTTTTGTTTTAGAGAGCAATTTACCTGATAATAATAAAGAAGATTGTTTAGCCTCTTCCATATTTTACTGTCCAACAAAGTAGTATCAGCGTTAGAAATCAGTTTTCCACCTTCCATCTCTTTGAGACGTTTAATCAAACACTTCTTGTACAGAATACTAACAGGCTTAGGGAGCAGAAGTAGAAGACAAGCCACCACGGCCTCCACCTCTAGAATTGTGGGAAAGCTCCACTCTCCCAACATTCTTACCATCTAATTCACGGACTGCATCCTTTGCATCCCTTTTATCATATAAAACTAGCAACAACGAAAATAACAGGTGTAGAGAGCAGCGAGAGTCAAGGATCACGAGTTGAGACAGAAATCCAAGGCAGAGCTGTTGAATCAGCTCAAAGACCTAAAGGCTGAGCTTGCCCTCAGTCACCGGTGGTGCTCCTAAAAAGTCTCCAAGATTAAGGTTGTGAAGTTGACTGCGAGGCTGTTGACAGTGATTTCACAGAAGTAGAAGGCTGTCTTTTTGGGACATAGATCAAGTGGCAAGAATAAGAAATTCAAAGGAGGCTTACCAAACATCAGCAATCATTGAAGACAGAGCATTGCATGCAGAAGCAATCCACCCAGACGTGTGTAACATGTGCTCAAAGTGCAAAGACGACGTGATTTTGTATGACAGCCCAAGTGACCAACATAAGGCGTGCGTTTACATATCAATCATCGAAACGTGGCATTATCAAACTGGAGAGGGAAGAGACCAACCAAGAAGACAATTCGCAGAAAGGAGAGACAGACGTCTGATATAAAAAGAAGAAGAAGACAAGTCACAGAGAGGAAGACGTGAAGTTCAGAGGTGTGACCCTGTGAGTTGGAGAAAGGAGACACAGACGTAAGAACATTGTTATCATTTAGCCACTCGCCAGAAAAATACAGAAGTGCCAAAAGATATATTTTGAAGGTGTTCTACGGTAAAAACCAAGATGAATGGAATGTTACCGTTTCAATTTCCAAAACTTAACAAGTAAAATTATGACAACTGTTGTATCATAATAAAAGCATTGCTAGGATCACAAGATGTGTGGGATATTGTAGAAAAAGGCTACAATCATCCGGAATGTGAAGAAGCATTAACAATAGCACAAAAGAAAGCGCTACAAAAAGCTAAAAAGAAGGATCGACAAGCACTTACTCTTATTCATATGTGCTTAAATGAAAATATGTTCAAAAAGGTGTCTATTGCAACTACAGCAAGAGAAGCGTGGGAGATTTTACAGAATTGTTTTAAAGAAAAAGACAAAGTAATTAAAGTACGCCTGCAGGCTTTAAGATGTGACTATGAAAATCTCAAGATGAAGGATTCTGAATCTATAGAAGAGTATTTTGACAGTCTTGACTATTGTGAATCAATTAAAGAGATATGGAGAGCCGATGGAAGACGTTCAAGTGATTGAAAAAATTCTTCGGTCGCTAATTCCAAAATTTGACTACATTGTGACTACCATTGAAGAGTCAAAGGATTTGGAATCGATGTCTATAGATCACCTTTTGGGCTCGTTACAAGCCCATAAAGAGAGATTGAAGAGAAGAGAAGAATTAGATGCCCAAGTGTTGCAGGCGAATTTGAATCTAAATGAAAAAGAAGACGGTCAACATCAAGAACGTAGTAGAGGACAAGGAGGCAGAGGTCGTGGTCGAGGCTGGAATCATGGAAATCATGGAAGATACAGAGGAGGCAGAAATAATTCGAATGACAATGAAGAGTCAGATTCTCAGCAACAATATCCAAGAAGACGTGGCAGAGGTGGATCGTTTCAACGAGGTTGTGGTCAAAGATCCAATATACAATATTACATTTGTGAAAGATTTGGTCACTATGTAACGGAATGTAGATGGAACTCGAATGAAGAAGAAAATGATGAAGCAACGGCCTTGTTATTAACATGCAATGGTGACAAAGAAAGGAATGAGGAGTCTTGGTATCTCAACTCAGGAGCCAGCAATCATATGACTAGTAATAAAGATTTATTTTATAGTCCTGATGAATCTGTTCAAGGCAATGTTTATTTTGGTGATAAAACTAAAGTTCCAATCAAAGGTAAAGGAGAAACTTTGATTAAATTGAAGAATGGAGATATCAATTTATATCTCATATCTATTATGTTTCTGCTTTGAAAACAAATATGTTGAGTATTGGACAGCTTTTGGAGAAAGGCTATGAAATATAGATGAGAAAGAGTGGATTGGTCATGTGAAATGGGAAAGGAGGATTAATTGCAAAAGTGCCAATGATGAAGAACAAGATGTTCATACTGAAGATCAATAAAGATAGTCCCATATGTTTAAAAGCTACTACGAATAATTCGTCATGGTTGTGGCATCTTAGGCTAGGCCACTTGAATTTCGGTGGATTGGAGCTATTGTATAAGAAAAGGATGGTACATGGTTTGCCTTTTATAAGTCATCCTGATCAAATTTGTGAAGGTTGTATGTATGGTAAGCAGTCTGGGAGGAGCTTTCCGAAGGAGTCTCTATCTTGAGCTACACAACCACTCGAATTGGTGTACACTAATATATGTGGTCCTATCGCACCAAGTTCATATGGAAAGAACAGGTACTTTTTATTGTTTATTGATGATTATACTCGTAAGACTTAGGTTTATTTTTTGAAGGAAAAATCTGCAACATTTGAAGTGTTTAAGAAATTTAAAGCTCATTGAGAATGAAAGTGGTTATCTAATTAAAGCAATTCGGATTGATCGAGGAGGTGAATTCATGTCGAATAAATTTAATCAATTCTGTGAGTATCTTAGTATTCAACATTCTTTAACGGTTCTTAGATCATCTCAGCAAAATGGAATTGTGGAGCATAAAAATAGAACTATTCTTAACATGGCTCGTAATATGCTGAAAAGTAGGAGGATACCAAAGGAATTTTGGGCTGAATCAGTAGCATGTGCGATGTATTTGAATAATTGTAGTCCCACAAAGAGCCTAATGCAAATGACTCCACAAGAAGCTTGGAGTTGAAGGAGGCCAAGTATTTCGCACCTAAGAGTATTTGGAAGCATTGGCTATGTGCAGTTCTTGATGAAACAAGAAGCAAGTTAGATGATAAGAGTCAGAAGTTCATATTTGTTAGCTATGCTGAAAATTCAAAAGGGTATAAATTTTACGATCTTCAGAATGGAAAAACAATCAATAGTAGAGATGTTGAGTTTGATGAAGAAGGCTCATAGGAGTGGAATGTACCATAGGATGAAAATTATGAAATTCTTCCTTTGTTTGATAATTTTTTTGATGCAGATAAGTCCCAGAATCAAATTATTACTGATGTTACACTGCAAACTCCTCCATGTGAAGTTCAAACAACTCAAACGATTATGTCTCCATAAAGCTCCTTTGAAAGGCCACATCGTATGTGGAGTTTAGAAGAAATATATAAAGTAATAGAAGAAATCAATGATTCTACTCTGTTTTATTTGTTAACAGATACGAAACCAATGACGTTTGAAGAAGCTGTCCAAGACAAAGATGGAGATTTGTTATGGATGAAGAGATGAAAGTAATTAAAAAGAATGATACTTGGCAATCGATAGATCTTCCAAAAGGGAAGCAACCTGTAGCAGTAAAGTGGATTTATAAAGTGAAGAAAAATTCAAAAACAGAAGTAGAGAAGTACAAAGATCGACTTCTTCCAAAAGGATTCACTCAAAAAGCTAAAATTGATTATGATGAAGTCTTTGCTCCAGTGGCTCGCTTTAAGACCGTTCGACTAATTATTTCATTGGCAGCTCAACAGAGATGGAAAATTTATCAGATAGGTGTAAAATCAGCCTTCTTGATGGCACTTTAGAGGAAGAGGTTTATATGGAACAACCATTGGGTTAGATCGTTAAAGGCCAAGAAGAAAAGGCATTGAAGTTGAATAAAGCCTTATATGGTCTTAAAAAAGCTCCAAGGGTTTGGTATACATGCATTGATGATTATCTTCAAAAAGATAGTTTCTCAAAATGTCCATATGAGCATGCCTTATATGTCAAGGAGAACAAGAATGGAGAAATTATGTATGTTTGTTTATATATTGATGATTTGATCCTTACAAGTAGTAATCCTACGATGTTTGAAGAATTTAAGAAGAAAATAACTGAAGAATTTGAGATGGCTGATTTGGGGCTTATGACTTAATATCTTGGAATTGAAGTGAAGCAAAGTGAAGATGGGATTTTTCTCTCACAGAAAACTTATGTTGAAGCGATTTTAAAGGAGTTCAAAATGGATAGAATCAATTCAGTTTCTACTCCAATGGAATTTAGGATCAAGTTTTCTAAGTTCGATAATGCAAAAAAGGTAAACCCAACTTTATTCAGTAGACTGGTTGGAAGATTGCAATTGTTAACTTGTACAAGACCATATATCTTGTATAGAGTTGGTGTCATTAGTCGTTACATGGAAGCTCCAACTTTGACGTACATGAAAGCAACAAGGAGAATTCTTCGATATGTTAAAGGAATAGTAGAGTATGGCTTATTTTATACTGCTGTAAATAATTTTAGATTATCTGCATTTAGTGACAGTGATTAGGGAGGAGACGTCGACGATCAAAAAAGTACAACTGGTTTTGCTTTCTTTATAGGAAGTACTATGTTTGCTTGGAGTTCAAAGAAACAACTGATTGTTACTCTTTCAACTTATGAAGCTAAGCATGTTGCAGCTGCTTCTTGTATTTGTTATACTATTTGGTTGAGGAAGTTATTGAAAGAGATAACTTTTGAACAAGATGGAGCTACGGATATTTTTGTTAATAATAAGTCCGCTATTGCTTTGGGAAAGAATCCAGTTTTTCATTATAGAAGTAAACATATAGAAACCAAGTACCATTTTACAAGAGAATGCAATGGGAACAAAGAGATTTAATTGAATCATGTGACATCTAAAGATCAAGTTTCTGATATGTTTACCAAAGCTTCAAAATGTGAAGATTTCTGCAGATTGAGAGCTATTCTTGGAGTTATTAAAGGTTGAATTACAAGTTTAAGAGAGGGTGTTAGATAATAAACTTAAATTATGATTGTTAGAGTCCTTGTTAGAGTTGTTAGTGATTGTTAGAGTCCTAGTTAGATTTATTAGTTAGAGCTATTGTTTAAGTTAAATAGTAATAATTTAGCTTATCAAGAATTGGTTCTGTAAGCCTATATTTATATGGGCATATTTCATGTTTTTTCAGAGAGCAATTTACCTGATAATAATAAGGAAGATTGTTTAGCCTCTTTTGTATTTTCTTGTCCATCATATGTCTCCTACTCTTGGTTCCTGTCTTTTCCTCATAGTAGATGAGATTGGAATGATGAGTCCTGAATATGTTTGGATTATCACTGATGGGTTGGCTGATTTCTTAAGTTTGATGAACTCTTAAGTTATTGATTCCATACAAGGCATTTTAGAAGTGAGACTTTATGTTCCCGAAACAAAAGAGGTAATGAGTTTTAAAACTTAGTTTAAAAGGATATTCATGCAGAATAATCTTGATATAGTGGATGCTGATTTGAATGTTTATGATTTATGGGCCTATAATGCTACGAGAGCATTAGCAATGGCCATTGAAAAAGCTGGGACTTCCAACTTAAGCTTCCAAAAGCTAAATGTTTCTAGTAATTCAACTGATCTGGAAAATTTTGGTGTCTCTTGTTTTGGTCCAAACCTTTTTCAAACATTGTCAGATACTAGCTAAAGGCATCACCGTACCAGATAATCAATGTGAATGGAGATGGTGTTAGAGAGATTGGATTTTGGATAGCAGAAAATGGACTTATCAGAAAGTTGAATACACTAACAAACAACACTATAAGTATATATTCTACATCCAATTCCAGTCTTGCAACTATTATATGGCTAAGAGAAGCAACTTCTATTAACAAGGGTTAGGAGATTCCAAAAAAAGGGCAAAAGCTGAAAATAGGAGTGCCAATTAGGAGTGGCTTCACTAAATTCTTAAAAGTGACCAAAGACCCTTCTACCAACTCCTCCAAGGTTGAAGGTTACTGTGGCTTTAAAGATAAAAGAGAGATGATGTTTTTCGTATATTATCTCACAAATTGACAGTATAAGGACAACTATGTAAAGCTGATATACAATATTTGAAATTGCGCAAAAATAGCTAACTACTTACATGATTGAAGGGAGAAGATTACTATAATAAGATGGAGATTATAGAACATAAACATATCTGATATATATTAAATAGAAACCAATCCATATTTGATCCGTTTGTTGCGTTAAAACCCCCCGTCAAGCTGAAGGCGTGGAACAAAACTGAAGCTTGTCTTGATGCTTAACAAATAGACGCTGGCCAAGAGGTTTTGTAATAATATAAGCAATCTGATCTTTAGAGGAAATAAACCGAACCTGGATGTTGCGTTTATGAACTTGTTCTCTGATAAAATGATAATTAAGCTCGATATGTTTTGTTCAAGCATGAAATACAGGATTTAAATAGAGATAAATTGCCCCAACATTGTTGCACCATAATGTAGCTCGATTAGAGCGAGGAAAACTAAGTTCAGTAAGAAGGGATTGAAGCCACATCAGTTCAGCAGTAGAATTTGCAAGAGCACGATATTCACTTTCAGTGGATGACCGAGCAATTGTGGGCTGTTACTTTGAAGTCCAGGAAATCAAAAATTTTCCTAAATAGATAGCATAACCATTTTTCGATTAGCAACCATTCGGGCAACCACCCCAATCGCTATCTGTAAAGCATTGTAATTAAAGAGAGGAATCCTTGGAGAAGAACAAAGAAAGTCCAACAGTAGCTTTAAGATAACGTAATAACCGCTTAGCTGTTGTCCAATGCTCTTGAGTAGGCTGATGCATAAATTGAGAAAGCTTATTGACGGAAAAGGAAATGTCGGGTCTGGTGAGGGTGGCATATTACAAGGATCCTACTAGTTGACGATATTGTTAAGCATTTGACATAGGAGCACCAGTAAATTTCGAAAGCGGAGGGTTGACGGATATTGGAGTGTTACAAGGCTTGCAATCAGACATAGTAAAGGTTGCCAATAAATCAGTTATGTATTTTTGTTGAGTGAGCAGGAGACCTTCTACTGAAAACCTTTCCTCAACGCCCAAGAAAAAGTGAAGAGAACCAAGATCCCAAATAGGGAAGGCTAATTTTAGATGACCTAAAAATCAATCCAATTTTGTAGAATCAGAGCAAGTGAGGAGCATATCATCCACATAAATCAGAACATAAAACTTCAGATCTCCTTGGCGAAGGATGAATAAAGAGGAGTCAGCCTTTGAAGTTTGAAATCCAAGAGCATGTAGAAAAGTTGTAAGCCTTTGAAACCAAGCTTAGGGGGCCTATTTAAGGCCATACAATGACTTGGACAATTTACATACATAATCTGGATGGGAAGCATCATGAAAGCCAATGGGTTGCTCTATATAAATGTCTGAATCAGTAAACCCATGCAGAAATGCATTTAAAATATCAAGTTGTCGAATAGGCCAAAGAGAAGCAGTGGCAATAGACAAGATCGTCTGAATGGTAGTTGCTTTTACCACTGGACTAAAGGTTTCAGTATAGTCAATACCAGGTTGTTGCGAATAACCCTTAGCAATGAGCTGAACTTTAAACCTATCAATCTCCCCATTAGCTTTCCTTTTAATTCGATAAACCCATTTATTGCCAATGATATTTGCAGATGGAAGTCAAGGAACAAGCAACCATGTGTGATTCTGAACTAAGGCATTAATCTCATTTTTAATTGCATCACACCATTCAGTATAAGGTTTAGCTTGAATAAAAGTTTGAGGTTCAGTTAAAAGATAATTATTAGTTTTAGTGGAAAGGTAAGCATGGCATTTTTGCATAGTGGATGAATGAAGTTGCATAGGGTGGGTTCAAGGAGGAGAGGTTGAGGTAGAGGGTGCAACAGGCATTTGGGATGGGTAATCAGTTAAATCAATAATAACGGAAAGTGGATGATCAGTATTTGAGTCTGAGGAAGGTGACTGAGAGTGTATAGGAGACTGATTTCAAGGTGGCAATGGTAAAGATGGAGACTGTGCTGATAATAAGGAATTGTTGGAACATTGATCAATTGTAGAAAATAATGGAATGGAAGAAGAAGTAGAAGACGAACCTGAATTTCCAGCAAAACCCATTGATGATAAAGATACACTTTGAACGTGAAGCCAAGGCCTAGTAAAAGGAGTCTCTGAAGTAAGTGAGGATGCAACTTTAGAACATAGTAAGAACTGATGTGAATTAAAAACAACATGCCTAGCAACATAAACTCTGTCATTTGATAAGTCAAGACAATGACTACCTGAATGGGAAGTACTCGCACCAAGATACACACAAGGACGACTTCGATAAGCAAACTTATGATTATTATATGGATGGAGAAGAGGAAAAACAGTGCACCCAAAAGGCTTTTGAGTAGAATAATCAGGATGTTTTTGAAATAAAGCAAAGTATGGGGAGGAATTTTTTACAACTGAAGTGGGCAAATTATTAATTGAAGAACCACTCATTTCAAAGGCATAATTCCAATAACGTAACGGTAACTTGGCATGAGCAAGAAGGGAAAGAGAGGTATCAACGAGATGATGAATTTTACGTTTAGCGACACCGTTTTTGTTGGATCCCGTTTCTGAAGCCCAACATCAGACATGGGATCATGAAGCTTGAATGTGGAGGAAGGCTTAGAATTTAGAAATTTAAAAGAAAAATCCTTCGAAAGGAAAAGCGGGCTTCGCCACGGCGAACTGTGGTTTCGTCGTGACAAACATATGCGAGTAAACCTCACTAACCCTTCGGGTGAATTACACCGCGACGACTCTTGACTTCGCCGCAGAGAAAACCCCTGTGACAGAACCCGTAACCCAAATTACTTATCTTACTAAAATGCAAATTTAAAATCCTTCAGCCACATTCATCAATTCAACCCAAAAACAAAATGGATAAGAACATAACCAGAAATAGTTTCTCAAAATCTTAATCTCATTTCCATAATCGGATACTTTGCGAAAACAAGAAAAATCATAGACAAAACCAAAC
>JANZXP010062913.1:0-10999 GCA_027576715.1 Erythroxylum flavicans | reverse complement strand
TTTTTCCTATTTTCCATAATATTTTATAAATTACAAAATAAATCCTAAGTTCACCAAAATTCATAAATCTCACAATTTTACTAACCAATAATATTTTCAATGCAGAAACATTCAAAATTCTCAAAAAATTCACAATTCAGTCCAATTATACCTGGAATTATTCATGAATACATGTACACTTAAATTCATGTGCAGAAAAGTTCACTATTCACTTGCATGAGCAGGTCCTATTATGCATGAACATAAAAATGCATCTCTTGCCTCTCACTAAACACTCCTATTTACCATTCTAACCTTCCCATAGGTAATGGGATGTTATAGTTTAATAGGTTAAGAATCAAATCAAACCGGTAAAATTGTATAACGAGGATCAAGCATAGATTTTTGATAGGTTAGTGGACAATTTCGAATCTTATTTAGGTTTTAGGTAATTATGAATCGAGATATTGCAAATCCATAATCTAATTAGGATTATTAATTAGGGTGAAAGATTATAACTCGAGAGAGAGTAATCCACCCTAGGACCGTCTACACCCAATAATTCATTAATTTCATAATCAATTAAGTTTTCATTAAGGTCACATTAAAATCCCCTTTCTCTCAATCTGTAGTTTCTAGGTTGATTTTAGATTTGGTTGTGCAATTGCTATCTTGTTTTTGTTTTCAAATTGGTTCTTGAATTTATTTGCGTGATTGAAATACTTTTCCGTTTTAGTTTTGTTATTTTGAATTATTGTGATTTGTGTGACGCCTTGGATTTTAGGACTAAATTAACCCTCATTGTGAGATTGACATCTTAGGTACTACGCGAACGACCTCTACGTTTATGGTATTTTCGAGGTTAAAAATATTAAAACTTATCATATAGAAAACCACGATCACACTTAAACTTACAAAATGTTAATTTGTAAAGATTTGGAATCTAAAGAAAAGGAGGCTATGGCTAAATATAAGACTTTTAAGGAGCTTGTTACTTTATATTTGCATCAACAAAACCTTATGCATCACTTTTCCTAATTTAGAGACCAATAATTAAAATTTTGATTGATATATCACTTTCCATTTTCATGATCTTTCGTATAAAGATCCATAATTGTGATATTATTTGTATCCTATTAAAACTAATCTAAAGATCCCTAGACAAATGCACCTATTGTTCTTATAATATAGTTTTGGTGAATACAAGTGATGATCTAACCAGGATAATAAGTACTAGTACTAATGAGCTTTCTATCATCTAATCTAACAAAATGGATAATTGAATTAAAGGAAAAATGATAAAATAAAATTACTAATATAAAATAACAAACCAAAGCAACAAGAAAGATTGAAGCAAATAATAGATAAATAATATATAGATTTAGAATCCCCTTAGAACCTTTATAAGTATAGATTTATCTTACTTCAATAGTTATCCTAGTTTCTTGAATCAGTAGAAATTCTGAAGTTACAAATATATTATTTCTCAAGATATTCTTCCCCTATCCTTAAGTTGACTGATTGAAATCTCTTTCTAATCAAAAGTCCCAAGAATGCGTAAACAAATAACATATATTATATATAAGAAAACAAAAAGTAATAAAATTTAAAAACACAGAAGTAGATAAAATTTCTCTAGAAATGATGCAAACATTTAGTGTATTGTCACATATGGATCTTTTTTTCAGACTATGGGACTTCATATGGGCTAACATACGTCCGTGTCTGAGACTATGTCTCTTCACATATCTTCTCTCTACCACAGAGTCTCCCATTAGCCCATGTGGCAACCCTCTCTACATTACCCTTGTTCCTTTAAGCTAGATTTTAGACCTTGATTGGACCACTATTGTAATATCTCATTACCCATATTAAGGCTAGAAAGTAAATATGAGAGATTAGAAAATATGTTTCATATTCATGCGTAATATAATATACAAATACACGTGAATATAGGTATTTTTGCACATGAAAATGATTGTACATGCATTCATTGACATTCCAGGTATAATTGATTTATATATGTGGAATGTGATTTTATTGAGAATTGTGGTTTATTTGTATTGAAAATTGATTTAGAGAGAGCATTTGTTGATTTATAATTTTTGGTGAATTTTAGGAAAAATTTTCGAAAATGTTGAGTATTACTGGACAAAAAAATGACAATTGGCAAGTAAATTGATGAATGGAAATAGAAATAAGAATTTTTTATATTGAAGAAACATGATAAATGATTGTGGGAATTATTAACAAAATGATACTAAAAATTTTGGGGACTTTTGGAGTAAAATTTGAAGATGACTAGACTAGTTCTTTAGAAAAAACTAGTTAAAGCCTTAGAGGTTAGATAAGTGACAAGTGTCACTTATTTAGTTTTGTTATATTAATTGATTAAGTTAGAAAGACTTAGTCATGTTTCTTTTAAACTTGAAAGACTAAGTTATTGTTGTTTCTTGACTTAGTTCTCTTTTTTGTAGCTTCCTCAGTGATTTTTCTTGACTCACTTAACCTTCACCAAAGAAGAACCTTGTTTCCATCTATCCTTTTTGCTACTACCATTTTGTTGTCTATTTCTTTTGCCTCAAGAAAAACCTAGCCTAAACCACCTTCAAGATGATGTACGTGGTTGCATAAGAGTTAGGGCTTTTTGGAGTTTTATCAAGTAAGTACATGTAAATCCTTATGAGTTGTGGTTATATGAGATAAATTTGGTGATTTAGTTGTGATTGAATGATCATGTGAAAATGGAAATTTGTCATGTATACCGAGGATACAAGATGAGTTTATTGATATTTTTGATTGTGTGTTTTGATGATCAATATGTTATAAGATAGTGAGGAGATGATTTTTGGAGTTGAAAGATCAATAAAAATGTGCATAAGAGGAGTGCAGAAATTCATACAAGTTGAATTATATATATACTCTGTTTTTTTTTCACTATTGATGTATGTGAATAGTTATGAGTGTTTAAAATGAATTTAGAGTTAAGAAAGAGGTGTATGGTGATGTACGGAGATGAGAAAGATTGATTTAAAATGAAAGTTTGAGGAAGAAATGAAGAGAATGCAGAAATTGAATATGCAGAAAAATGATAGTGAAATAGTGCAGAAAATGGACACATACGTAAGAGAGGATCGGATTTTGATGTTTGTGTTTTAATCTTGGGTTTTGATTTGTTCTGTTATGTTGATCTGAAAGGGGAGTAGAAATGTGAGAGTATAAATTAGAAAGGTTATATAGAAAAAAAAGAGAAGAAGATGAACAAAATGCAGAAAAATATAAAGGAAAGTGTTGGAAAATATAGCAGTAACATGCCCACTAATTATGCTTCTGTGTTTTAGCCATAACTTGTTCTATAGTTATCCAAATATGATGATTCTTGATTTGGATTAAACTAGAGACATATGGCGACATTTTTCATACAGACATTGAATTCAAATTCTGTCTTTAAGAGTTTTAAATTTTGACTTGAAGTTGATTTAAGAGAAAAAAAAGAAGAAGAGAAGAGGAGCACCATCGTGACTCTGAAGCTCTTTTTAAGGGGATTGTTTCGAGCATCCTTTGATCTTTTGTCCATATCTTCTTCTCCCGACCTCCAAATGACATGGGATTTGAACCAACAGATTTAAAACACGTTGTTCTACATTAAAAAAAAATACCATCTAAAATCATTTGGGAGAGATTGAGTGATAAATTTGAGACAAAATTGACGAGGAGTTCTAGAATTTCATAACTGCAGTATGTTCACTAAACATGCTTCAGTATTTTGACAATATCTTGATATGTATTTATCCAATTTGTATGATTTATGATTTGGCGTAAACTAGAGACATAGGGATACAATATTTATGAAGAAATCTAATTTTAATTCTATCTCTAAGAATTTCAAAATCTGACTTGAAATTGAGTTTTGGATGAGGCTGTAGTATTACCCGAGACAGAAATCATGTCTTGTTGATATTGAATAAACTGTATCGATAGATGCAGAATTAGACAAAGGTTTCTTCACAAAAGTTGTAGTTTAGTCTCTTAAATTTCAACTAATATAAAGATCATAATTTTTGAATACGGTAATTGAGAGATATGAGCTGTACAATTTGACGACATGATCATGTACAAGCCAAAGTTTCAAATGTACTAAGTCTACAGTATTTTGAGTATAACTCATAGAATACTAGATCAAAATTGAATGATCTTGGTGTCAATAGTAACTTAAGATATAGAAGACTAATTTTCTTGAAGAAAGTATCCTTAAATTACTTCATTTTATTGATCAAAAAGAACATGAAAATTTGACCCGAAGGTTGTTATAGCAAAAATCTGAATTGACCAAAGAATTATGAATTTCAATTTTAATGGTTTTATTGAGGTATAAACCATTAGAATAAATGGTACTTATGTGAGTTTGGAAATATGAATGTTTACATGATGAGAATAATAGAGAGATATCCTGGATTGTCATGAACATGCATTGTGCATATTTCATATACAAATATGTGCATTAACAAACACTTATAATTGTGCAAAAGTGTGATATGTGTATATTGCTTGATATAGAGGAGCATTCAGAACGTAAACATCTAAAAGTTGCCGAAACTTCGAGGCAATAGCTTCGGGAGCAATCGGTGAGTAACCTAGATGGTTTCTTGCAATTAATTGTTTGCCTAAGAATATGTTTTGAACGATTATATGAATATGATTTGATTATATTGATGCCGGACAATGAAGGTCCAAGACTTGATGCATGAATGTGATATTGAAGTGTTATTTATATCTGAATGTGACGAACTAAATGTTTCTTGACATGATTAATTGATTATGAGAGATGCATTCCATACATGAATGCATGATCAGATAATGAGAGGTGTGACCTGAGCAGCCACCGAAAACGCGCTTAAAGCTACAAATGTGATTAAGAGCCAAAGGCTCACTATGTAAAATGAGCCCTCTATTCCCAACGGATAAGGTATAGTATAAATGAGCCCAGTATCTACAATAGATACGGGACAGTTTAGACACTCGGTCACAACAATGTAATAATTGGAAAAGAGTCACATAAGCATTTCATATACATTCTTAATAAGTATGTTTGATTGTTTGAAATGCAAAATTCTCTTAACCTTAAATGAGAATGTGATATGTGATAATTTATGTGAAATGCAAAGATGTGAATTATACATTATATATGTGATGTGGTACATGAATTGAGTGTACCATCGATGATGGTTACCTCATTGAGTTCGTAAAACTAAAAAAAATTGCAACATTGATTTTTCAGGACCGAGAGACGACTTTAGCTACTAAGAGACGCTACAAGGAGTATAGTCTTGTACTTTTGGGAAGAAGAAGAAATGACTCAAAGTTTGGTTAGCTAGGATTGGAAAGATTAGATAAACTTTTTGTATATTTTCCTTTTTCATATAGCATATTTTGTATTAGGATATGATGATGTACATGTATGGGTGTTTAAATGGTACAATGTAAATAAGTTGGATTTATGGAATGGAATTGGGAAATTTTGGTTTTAAAAATTTGTGACTTCCTTTATGATGTCTTATAAGAGAATAAAGAATGATGATGTCATGTTATGTTATTGTTGTGATTAAACGTAGCACACCATTATCATAGGTTATGTACTAGAATGTCCTCAGTGTGTTCCGATATGTATCCCATGGTAACGGGGCACTACATTGCGTAGTATCAGAGTATGGTTTGGCATCCATAGGGACATATAGGAATTTTAAGCATGAAATATCGTGAGCAATGCAGATAATGATTGAAGTTATTGTTTGTTATAGGTCATCCGCCATAGGTGATCAAGTGGGGCAATCAGCTGGCCTAGGATCTGTAGGACCTACTAGAAAGTCTTTGATACCTCGACTTGAGGAAATGCCTCCTAAAGTTCCTGAGAGAAGGGAGAGGAGGTATGATAGGCTACAGAAGTAGGGGGTTGTGGACTTCTATGGAAGTACAGACCTTGCAGAGGCTGAAGGATGGCTAGAGAGGACGGAGAGACTTTTCGATCAAATGGACTGCGAGCGAGATGAGAAATTCGACTATGCAGTGTCTTTACTACAAGGCCCAGCTTACTAGTGGTGGAAGATTGTTTTAGGTAGTACCACTAGGCCTTGCAACCTGAAGTGGGAAGACTTCCCGAGGGTCTTTAAGGAGAACTACATGCCCAAGATCGACTTGGACAGGAAGATGAAATGGTTTCTGGATTTGAAGTAGGGTAAGATGTCAGTGGCAGAATATGAGATCTGGTTCAATGAGTGAATAGGATATGCTACTGCTTTGATTCCTACGGAAGAAGATAAGTGTAAAAGATTCGAAGATGGGTTGAACATGGAGATTAGGACAAGACTAGCAATCTCCAACCTGAGTAGTTTCCTTGAGTTGAGTGCTGCTTCGATTAGAATTGAGAAGCTACTGAGAGAGGGACAAGCAGAGTCTGGGCAAGGGTCCAGATTGAAGAGGTCAGTGAGATCTAGAGTGGTTCTGGCTGAAGATTCAGTAAGCGCCAAAACTGAACTTTCAGACCACCAGCTAGATCAAGACAGTCATGATTTAGAGAGAGGGATGATTTTGTACAGTCTAATAGTGGAAGAGGTGCAGCGTAGAGTCAGTTATCCCCTTGTGAGCACTATGGGAAGAGGCACGGTGGTGAGTGCTGGAGATTGTCTGGAGCTTGCCTTAGATGCGGCTCCTTTGGCCACCATATTAGAGATTGTCCTACTGCTATAGGAATTCAGTCTATTATAAGTGTGAGATTAGTAAGTGAAGCTACAATCCAGCAGAGCCGAGGTAGTGGGTTTGGACAGAGAAGTTGTGGCAGAGGCAAAGTGAGCTCTGGGAGTCCTTCTGTGAGGACTGAGGTGCGGAGTAGCCGACCGCAATCTTAGGCCCAAATCTATGCCATGACTAGACAGGAGGCACAAGACTCTCTGGATGTTGTTACAGGTGCATTACTTATTTATGATCATAAAGCATTTACATTGCTAGATCCAGGATTTACGCATTCCCTTATCGCACCGCATTTGGCATCTAGGTTGTATTGTGATAGAGAGTTATTACAGTATGGATTAGAGGTGAGTACACCGATAGGTAGTACTGCAGTTATGGGAGAAGTCTACAGGAAATGCTTGATTTAGATTAATCAAGCAGAATTGGAGGCAGACTTGATTATACTACAGCTGAGCAAGATAGATGTTATCCTAGGCATGGATTGGCTCATTGCTTATAGGGCTATCATGAACTACTATACTAAGGAGGTGGTATTAGAATCTCCTAATCAGCCGAGAGTAGTTTTCAGAGGAATTAGTCAAGCAGTGCCAGCCAGGTTGATATCATTTATGAGTGCATTGAGGATGATGCAAGGTGGATGTGAGGCTTATCTGGCCCACTTCATTAATACTCGAGTTGAGCATAATGGGCAGGACATTCTTGTGGTTAGGAAATTCCTGGATGTGTTTCCTAGCGAGCTATCTGGCTTACGTCCAAATCGGGAAATAGAGTTTACGATTGACTTAGTTCCGAGTGGTACTCCTATATCCATTCCTCCATATAGGATGGAACCTAAGGAACTAAAGGAGTTAAAGGCTCAGTTACAGGAGTCGCTGGAAAAGGGTTTCATTAGACCCAGTGTTTCTCCTTGGGGAGCTCCAGTTTTGCTTGTAAAGAAGAAAGATGGGACTTTGAGGTTATGCATTGATTATCAGCAACTGAATCGGGTGACAATGAAGAATAAGTACCCATTACCTAGAATTGATGATTTGCTTGATCAGTTACAGGGAGCTGAGGTCTTTACTAAGCTGGATTTGAGATCGGGGTACTATTGATTGAAGATAGCAGAGACTGATGTACTAAAAAGTGCATTCAGGAGCAGGTATGGGAACTTTGAGTTTTTAGTAATGCCATTTGGATTAACTAATGCCCCGACAACTTTTATGGCCTTGATGAATAAGGTGTTTTAGCCCTACTTGGACTACTTTGTGATAGTGTTTATCGATGATATTTTGGTGTATTCAAAGAATAGAGAAGAACATGGCAAACATTTGAGCTTAGTACTGCAGATTATGAGGGAGAAACATTTGTATGCCAAATTCAGTAAGTGTAAATTTTGGTTAAATTAAGTAGTGTTTTTAGGACATATAGTGACTGGACAAGGCATACATGTAGATCTAAAGAAGATAAGGGCAGTGATGAATTAGGAAGCTCCGAGAAATCTATCGAAAATCTAAAGCTTCCTAGAATTAGTTAGATATTACCGGAGGTTTGTCGAGGGGTTTTCTTTGATCTCAACCCCTCTGACAAAACTTCTAAGGAAGAATGTAGTACTCAGATGGAATGAGGAATGTCAGAAGAGCTTTGAGGAGCTGAAGCGTCGATTGACTACAGCACTGGTATTGATTATTCCATCGGGGACTAGAGGATATGTGCTATATAATGATGCTTCGCATCAAGGATTAGGATATGCATTGATGCAGTATGGTAAGGTGATCGTCTATACATAGAGACAATTAAGGTCTCACGAGATTAACTATCTAGTACATAATTTAGAGCTTGCTATAGTTGTCTTTGCTCTGAAGATATGGAGACACTATCTAAATAGAGAGACATTCCAGATTTATACAGATCATAAGAATTTAAAATATTTGTTGAGTCAAAAGGAGTTGAACATAAGATAAAGAAGATGGATTGAGTTATTAAAGGATTATGATTGCACGATTGAGTACCACCAATGTAAACCAATACATTCTAAACCAGAAACTCAACATCAAGCATGGAAAGGCATACATCTTATACAAATAAATGACTTACGTGAGACACATGCATATATACATAGCCATGCAAATATAGCAGCGGAAAAAACAACCTAGTGAGTTACCTCTAGCCATTATCCACAGATAGTCGTCTCTGTGATTAAATCCTTTTGAATCTAAAAGCTAATGTGGTGGCTGATTCTTTGAGCAGGAATTTTAATACCAGTGATACTCAAATTCAGTTATCGAGATTACCAAACTTGATTCATTTAAGAGCTTTGAATGTGGAATTGAATCTGGAGCAAGATGAGGCATTGATTGCTACACTAAAGTTGAGACCGATGTTGCATGATAGAGTCAGAAAAGTCTAGAGGAAAGATCCTGTAATATGGTGAAGCTTATAAAGAAAGTGAAGATGAGTCCAAATTCTGAGTTTGAGTTGAGGAAAGAGACATTGTGGTTGAAACAGAGGCTGTGTGTGCTTAATGTGGATGATATGAGGAAAGAAATTATAGAGGAAGCTCATATAGCCGCCTATGTTATGCATCTTGGTACTACCAAGATGTATAACAGGTTAAAGCAGCATTTCTGGTGTCCCAGAATGAAGAAGCAAGTGGCAGAGTATGTTTCTAAGTGTATGACATACCAGCAGGTTAAGGATGAGCATCAGGTTCCAGTAAGGAAGCTACATTCATTGCCTATTCCGGAGTAGAAATGAGAATGAATTACCTTGGACTTCATTATGGGATTGCCTAAGACTCTGAGGCAGAATGATGTTATATGGGTTATAGTGGACTGATTGACTAAGTCGACCAATTTCTTACCAGTGAAAGAGAATAACTTACTAGATTAGTTGGCCCGGAGATATATGAATGAGGTGGCTAAACTGTATGGGATTCCAGTGTCTATTGTATCGGGAAGGGATCCCAGATTCACTTTGAGATTCTGGAAGAGTTTGCAGTCTACTATAGGTACTAAGTTAAACTTCAGTACTGCATTTTAGCCTTAAACAGATGGACAAAGTGAGAGGACAATCAAGACTATTGAGGATATGCTTAGAGCTTGTGTATTGGAGTTTCAAGGAACTTGGGATCAGTATATAGCACTGATAGAATTTGCTTACAATAACCACTATCACAGTAGTATCGGAATGGCACCATACGAGGCATTGTATGGAAGAAAGTGTCGATCACCTCTGTATTGGGATAAAGAGGGCTTAAGAATGGTTGAAGGCCCGGAATTGATTCAAGATATCGTGGACAAGGTGAAATTGATCTGAAGCTAAATTAAAGCGGCTCAAGATAGACAGAAAAGTTATGTGAATCAGCATTGAAGGGAAATACAATACAGTGTAGGAGACAGAGTCTTCTTGAGAGTGCCACCATAGAGAGGAGTATTGAGATTCGATAAAAAAGGCAAGTTGAGCCCTAGATACATTGGTCCTTATGAGATCATTGAGAGGATAGGACCTTTGGCTTATAAGTTAGCTTTACCGAATAAAATGTCTCAATTACATAATGTGTTTCATATGAGCATGCTCCAAAGATACCGATCGAATCTGACACATGTGATACTGGCTCAAGAGATTAAAGTTGCTAGTAACTTAAGCTGTGTTAAGGAGCCGATCAAGATAATGGGATCTCAGATCAAGCAGTAGAGGAATTGAGTCATTCCATTGGTGAAAGTCTTTTGGAGGAATCACTCAACTGAGGAAGCAACTTAAGAAACGGAGGAGCATATGAGGAGGCAATATCCCCACCTGTTTGAACAATCAGGTAAGAATTTCGACGAAGGAATTTCTTTTAAGGAGGGGAGAATTGTAACATCCGGTTACCTATGTTAAGGCTAGAATAGTAAATATGAGAGATCAGAAAGTGCATTTCATGTTCATACATAATATGACATACACATGCACGTGAATATAGTAATTTTTGCACATGAAAATGATTGTACATGCATTCATTAACATTCCGGGTATAATTAATTTATATATATGGAATGTGATTTTATTGAGAATTGTGGTTTATTTATATTGAAAATTAATTTGAAGAGTGTATTGAGTGATTTAGAATTTTTGGTGAATTTTAGGAAAAATTTTCGAAAATGTTGAGTATTAATGGACAAGAAAAAAACGATAATAAGCGAGTAAATTGATGAATGGAAATAGAAATAAGAATTTTCTGATATTGAAGAAATGTGATAAATGATTGTGGGAATTATTAAGAAAATGATATTGAAAATTTTGGAGACTTTTGGAG
>JANZXP010062812.1:0-11002 GCA_027576715.1 Erythroxylum flavicans | reverse complement strand
TTAATTCCATCAATCCATGAAATAAATCCTCCCAAACTTGACATAATAATTAAACTCCAAATAAAATGATTTATCTAACAAGACCACAAAATTTATTCAAATCATGCTTAATAAAATCAATAAAACAATTTGGGGCCCAACATTTCTCCCCCTCTTAAAAGAATTTCGTCCTCGAAATTATTACCTGAGTCATCGATGAGTCGTGGATACTTTTCCTTCATGGTTTCCAATGGCTCTCACGTGGCCTCTTCTGCAGAATGATTTCTCTACAGGACTTTGACTAACTGAACTGTCTTGTTTCTGACGACCTTCTCCTTAGTGTCAAAAATCTCCACTAAAATCTCTTCATAAGTCAAATCATCCCTCAACTGAACCTCAGTGGTCTGAATGATGTGGGATGGATCCGACCTGTACCTCCTCAACATGGAAACATGAAAAACATCATGTATCTGAGACAATTCCTGTGGCAACACCAACCTATAAGCTAGCAGTCCAATCCTCTCAAGAATTTCATAGAAACCCACATATCTCAGGCTTAACTTGCCTTTCTTGCCAAACCTTATAACTCCTTTCCAAGGAGAAGTTTTAAGGAAGACTTTCTCACCGAATTCATATTCCATTTCCTTTCAGTGTGCATCGGTGTAGCTCTTCATTCTATCCTGAGCTGCCTTAAGCTGTTGCTTAACTAAGTTGATCTTTTCCACTGTCATCTAAAGTAACTATGGCCCTATTAGTTTCCTTTCTCCTTCTTCATCCCAGCATATTGGAGTTCTATACCTCCTTCCATACAGTGCCTTATACGGAGCCATCTGAATGCTCGAATGGTACGAATTATTGTAAGCAAATTGGACCAATGGTAGATGCTCGTCTCAAGCTCCTTTGAAGTCCATCACACATGCCCTGAGCATTCCCTCTAGGGTCCAAATGGTCCTCTCATATTGACATCTGTCTAGGGGTGAAAAGCAGTGCTAAAATTCAATTTGATTCCTAGAGCCTTTTGTAAGCTTCCCCAAAATCTCGAAGTAAACCAAGAATCTCTATGGGAAACTATAGAATCTGGAATCTCATATAGTCTCACTATTTCATCAACATACTTCTTTGCTAGTACATGCAGGGAATCAGTCTGTTTAATTGCCAGAAAATGGGATGACTTCGTCAGACGATCAACAATAACCCATATGACATCATGCTTCCTTCTGGTCTTGGGCAAACCCATCAGAAAGTCCATAGTCACCCTTTTCCACTTCCATTCAGGAATGGACAATTGCCTTAACTTTCTTGAAGGTGCCTAGTGTTCAGCCTTGACTTGCTGACACACTAGACACTTGTATATTCTGCTACGTCCTTTTTTATAGCTTTCCACCAGAAATGCTCTCTCAAATCCTTGTACATCCTGGTGCTACCTAGGTGTATAGCTTAGTGTATTGTGTGCCTCATCCAGTATCTCATCCTTCACCTCCTTAACATTCGAGATACAAAGCCTATTTCTGACAGTCATGAGTCCATCATCCCTCACTACCACTTCGAACTTCTTGCCATTCTAAATTTCTTCTCGGAACTTGTTCAATTCTGTATCCTGTGCTTGTAACTCCTTAGCCTTCTTTCTGAGTATTAGTCTTACTCTAAAAGTAGCAACCATACATTCAGGTTCCTCCTGTTTCAAACTTATTCTAAGCTTAGCCATCTCTTCCAATAAAGGCAGATAAATTGTCTGAACATGGGCTATTGATGATTTCCTACTCAAGGCATCAGCCACTACATTTGCCCTTCCTAGATGGTACTGAATCACAAATCATAATCCTTAATTAGCTCTAACCATCTTCTATGTCTCAAATTCAGTTCTTTCTGACTCAACATATACTTGAGACTTTTGTGATCAGGAAAAATCTTTATCTGAACTCCATACAAATAATGTCTCCAAATCTTCAAGGCAAAAATCAATGCTACAAATTCCAAATCATAGGTCAGATAATTCAACTCATATGGCTTCAGTTGCAGCGAAGCATAAGCTATCACCCCGTCTTCCTGCATCAACACACAACCTAAACCCTTTCTTGAAGCATCACTGTACACTGTATAACCCTCATCTCCAGTAGGTAAAATCAAAACTGGAGCACTTTGTTAATCTGTGCTTGAGCTCCTTAAAGCTTTTCTGACATTCTTCACTCTAGATAAATTTCTGATTCTTCCTTAATAGCTTGGTCATCGGCACAGCTATCATAGAAAATCCTTCAATAAATCTCCTATAATATCCTACCAGGCCCAGAAAACTCCTCACTTATGTTATTGACTTCGGTGTATGCCAATTCACCACTGCTTTAACCTTCCTCAGATCAACACGTACCCCATCTTTAGAAATAACATGTCCAAGGAATATCACCTCATGAAGCCAAAATTCACATTTGCTTAATTTAGCATAAAATTCACATCTCCCTCAATGTCTGCAATGCTATTTTGAGATGTTCCTCATGTTCCTCTTCACTCTTGGAATAAACCAAAATGTCATCGATAAACACTATGACAAACTGATCCAGATACTCCTTGAAGACCCTATTCATGAGATCCATAAAAATAGTTGGAGCATTGGTCAATCCAAAAGGCGTGACTAAAAACTCGTAGTATCCATACCGTGTCCTGAAGGCTGTCTTGTTTACATCAGACTCCCTAATTCTGAGTTAATGATAACCTGACCTGAGATTAATCTTGGAAAAGACATTTGCTCCCTCCAGCTGGTCAAACAGATCATCAATTCGAGGCGGAGGATACTTATTCTTAACAGTCACCCTGTTGAGTCTCTGGTAATTGATACACATCTGCCATGTTCCATCCTTTTTCTTAACAAATAGAATCGTCGCTCCCCATGGTGACGAACTCGACCTTATGTACCCCTTCTCTAACAATTCCTCCAACTGTTTCTTAAGCTCTCTCAACTCAACTGGAGCCATTCTATATAGTGGTATAGAAATAGGGGCGGTTCCAGGAATCAAGTCGATGGCAAACTCGATTTCCCTGATCGGTGGCAAACTAGGTAAGTCCTCTGGGAACACATCGGGAAATTTCCTTACAATCGAAAAATCCTCTAACCTCCCTCCATTCACATGCCACAGCATACGTCAAGAAGGCTTCACACCCCTTTTTCATCATCCTGTTAGCTAGCAAAGCAGAAATAATTCTTGACGATAGTACTCTCCTGTCCCCCCTGAAAATCACCTTCTCTCGGTTGCCTAGATCAAATTTCACTTCCTTAAGGCCACAATCCAACTTCGCCTGATACTTCTCCATAGCATCCATTCCTAGTATAACATCTAAGCCCTTTAGGTCTAAAGGTAGGAGGTCCACTACCAATCTGGAACCATCAATGAAGAGTTCATAACCCTTATACACTTTACTGATTATCACATTCCTCCCTAGAGGTGTACTAACAAGCAAAGGACTATTCAAAGGCACTGAATTTACAGCATGCAACATCATACTTGCATAAACAAATGAATTTGTGGAGCTAGAATCAATCAAAACATATACTTCATAATTAAGTAATTGAGCCATACCTATGACAACTTCAGTTGCGGCTGTAGCTTTCTCTCTTGTCATGGAAAACACCTTTGCCTGTGCCTGACCTCTTGGCCTTCCTAGAGGAATAGCCTTCCTTGCAGCTCTAGAACTGTCCACCTCAGTGACTGGTCTAGTTCTTACTGTTTCTACTCTCCTTAGGGCTTGCAATTGTGACCCCTCTTGCCTTGTTACTCGGGGACAGTCCCTGATCATGTGTCCCTTCTCTCCACATCGAAAGCATTCTCCTTGGTGAAGTTTCCCACAATACTCACATTGGGGGTTTGTGTATCTACTCTTCCCCGTCCTTCCAGTGCCTCCCACATTTGAGGCTTGCCCTGAAACTGCCTTTGCCTGCTTGTTCTTGGCAGAACCGTTACTTCCCACTTCACTCTATGTGTGGTAATTCTGTGTACTCCTCTTAGGCATCGGAGCACTCATCCCCTTCTTAGAAGACTGCTCCCTATTCTTCCTCTTCATGCTCACTTCATTCCTTATATTCTCTAGTTTTTTAGCATGGAGTGCAGCATCTACCAACTGCTGGTAGTCATAGAAATTATGGATCAAGACTTTCTCCTTGATCCCCAAATAGAGCCCTCCCTCAAACTTATGGCACTTATCTTCCTCATTCGCCAATATGTTAGCTGCATATCTAGAAAGCTGTGTGAACTTCAGCTCATACTCTCTCACACTCATGTCCCTCTTTATAAGATTGAGAAATTCCATGGCCTTCTCTTGAATATAGACCCTCGAGAAGTATTTCCTCCTGAAAGCTTCTAAAAAGTCTCTCCATGACAACACCGGAGGCATATCCTGACTTTGGGGCACTAATTCCTACCAATGAAGTGCGTCCCCCTGTAGCAAGCTCACTACATAATCTAACTTCTCCTCATTTGAGCACTTCATCTGAATAAGAGCTCTCTCAGTCCTCTTCAACTAGGCTTCAGCCTCTTCCAGATTTTTAGTTCCATTAAAATCTACCGCTCCATACTTGCGAAGCTTGTCATACTGGCCACTTCTATCTACTGAAGCTTGCATCGGGACTTGTGATTGGCCCATGGCATATGAAAAAGCCTGAGCAAAGGCTTGAAAGAATCACAGATCCATAGGGTTTGTTTGAGGCATAGGAGGAGGTGATGGAAGCATCTCATGCTACACACTAGGTGCCTCAGAATCCAGAGCAGAATGTGTTCCCAAATCTTGCAGGACATAGGATTCTTGAGAGTGAGATCGAGTCATAACTCCTCGAGTTCTCTTTCGAGGTGGCATATTCACTCCTTCAATATAAAACCATTGAAAACCTTTAGTTCATGCAAAACAATTTCAAAGTATGCAAAACATTTCAAATCATATAAAACAATTTCAAATCATGTAAAATAATTTCAAATCATATGAAACAATTCAAAACAATGCAAGCTGTTCATTTAAAACGATGCATGTTCATTTCATGTCCTAAACTACCCATTTCATGCCTAAACCTAATCCTACACCTGGACCTAAACCTAGTCAGAAACCTGGACCTAAACCTGGCTCTGATACCACAACATGTTGGACCCTATTTTCGGAGCCCAACATCAGATCATGAAGCTTGAGCGTGGAGGGAGGCTTAGAATTTTGAAATTGAAAGAAGAATTCTTCGGAAGCAAAGGGGGGCTTCATTGCGGCGAACTGTGATTTTGCCGCGGTGAACATATGCGAGTAAACTTCAACACCCTTCGGGCGAATTATGCCACGACGAACAAGTATAACTGTGCCGCAGCGAAGTTGCCACGAGAAAATCAGAATTTCCTTCAGGGGTTTTCGCCACGGTGAAGCCAAGAGTTCGTCGTGGCGTAATTTACCCTAAGGAAATTCTGATTTTCTCGTGGCGACTTTGCCACGGCAAAGTTATACTTGTTCGTTGCAGCGTAATTCACCCGAAGGGTCAGTGAGGTTTACTCGCATATGTTTGCCGGGGCGAAATCTCACCTTTGCTTCTGAAAAAGTCTTCTTTCAATTTCCAAATTCTAAGCCTCCCTGTACGCTCAAGCTTCATGAACCCATGTCTGATGTTGGGCTCCGAAAACGGGATCCAACAATGGACATATGCATACAACCCCCTATTACCAAACCATAATATCAGATATAATTGCCAAGTGTACTAACAAGGTGAAAGGTATTTAGATAATGAAGGATATGGATGTACCCTTATTACACCATATTATATACATGGTGGACACCAATTGTATACTTACACAGATGACATACCCCCATAATGATCCTTTAAGTAAGAAGGAATGGATAAAACAGTATTATTCATCAAACTACACTATAATGGTAAGTACAATATATTAGGTGACTACCATATTGGGATGTATGGTGTACTCATAGATATCTTGTGGACAATTGTGGATATTTGTACTCACTTGGTAATCATGCACAAGTAGCCTTTGGAGTACCAATAAGTATGTATTTAATATCCACCACAATTTGAGCGTAATGCCCCACTATACATATGGGGTAACCATGTATCATGGCCACTGATATCATACTACAAAAATGACTATTTTATGGAATGTTTGGCACTCAATAATATGACTATCCTATAACTTCTACTAATGTGATAATCAGCCAGTGACCATTGGTTGGTCCTCTGCAAGTCCTACAAGTCCTGTAACTCATACCATGGATGTAATTATAACATGCTGCATTGGATTTGGATAACTGATGGATACCATGCATCATCCATTCACTGGCTTATTACCACATTAGAAGAAGTTACAGGATAATCATATTATTGAGTGCAGAACATTCCATAGAATAGACATTTCTGTACTATGACATTAGTGGACCTATATGCAAATGTGATTAACTACCCTTGTGTCACTATTACCCATGATACTTGTGAAATGTTTACACTTTTGACTAGAATAAAATATACATACAAATATGTATAGTCCATATTTTATTTTGTCACACATAACATTCACCATTGGATAAATGTATTGTACAATATCTGGATGTTAGCCTATCCACCTATCTCATTGATTATGGAGTATGGCCTGTTACACATTCATATGGGTCTTGGTATACACCAATTGTTATGGCATTAGGATATAATACCTAATGTTGAGCATAATCAGTACATAATGGTTAAAGAATAGTGTTCATATAAGGAGGTATGCCAAAACATAACTAACCTAATATCTAACTCGTTATGACATGGGTATATACTGTGAACTGTTATTATATGGAACATAGATCACTTTATGGTGGATGTAACATTTGGTTAGTTATAAGGTTTTAGCATGTTGTAGTGAGCCACAGATAGTTATTATACTACTAAATTGAGTGGGACATTCAAAACCCACACCTATATATATAACACATAGTATGATTACACTCTAACGTTGATAAGAGTGTACATGTAGATGACTAATGAGTCTATAATATTACTGGATGAATTATCATACATTTATTACCAATGGTCCATATGGCATAATTGGTCTTATATCACATATGGATGTCATACACTTGTTTATTTTCATGACAATTAATGGTCAGTAAAATGAGTATCCATCCCATTCGTTAACATATAGTTGGACTAAATGTGCATTCATATAAGTTGTGAGAGCAAACAACTTATACTACATGTGCCATACATTACTCTAATATGGGTTGGATTAGCTTATATATATGGTAAGTTAGTATGGTACATCCTAACTTGATTGGAGTAACGTATAATACATATGCCTTGGCATTATGTTAGACTATACCATAGACCCAAGTACATACTGTATTTTACACACCCCAATATTATGTATAGGTATCCCAATGTGCAATGAGCATATTCAATCCATGTTACATGTCTATATAATTAAGTAACCCATGGAGTGGCCATAATATAGGTGATGTGTTAGTATGATTGGATAAGGTGTATGTATTTATACATGTGTGTTGGCAAAAGCAAAGTTAGTTTAAGATCTGAGTTTTGAAGCCTAGAGAATGCATGCACTAAAATCGTCCTTTCCCTCTTGTTGTATCTTGTGAAAGTTCAAAGCTTTCTTTTCATTGTCTTCATCTCATGGGTTCATCTACATTTCATATGACGATCATAAAGGTAGCCACTACTAAAAGATCGTGACCTTAGTTATTTCAATGTGGCAGAATTTAATTATTTCACATTACATCACATTTTATCCTAAGTAGTACAAATAAGTTACCTCTAATTTGGATAGTTTAAAATGAAATATAAAATGATAAACAACATTTGGTTATATTATATTATGAACTCTTCTTCTAAATAACATTTCGCTATATTACAGTCACTATTATAATTAGACATAGTAGTGGCTGTCAAGACTGATGTGGCAGAATTTAATGATCATAAATCTGGAACTTTGCTAACATATAAGTTGGGCAAGCATGTATGCACAGAAAGTGGAGGTATAACTTGCATATAATTGTTATTAACTACAAGATAATAACAATTATATCTTAATTTACAATACCTTCAAGGTTAGTGAACCCTCACAAACAATTGTTTGTCTAATTCAGATAATTGAAATTTCCTTATTAAGTCACAAATAACTAACAAGCATTAAATGCTATCTTAGAAGAGGAAGGAGCATGCTTGCTCAACTTTTGAGTATCATAGACATGTGAACTGTTACATATATGTTCGGGCAGAAGGGTGGACAAGGGCATTTATGTAAAGCATTACTTACCATTTTATAAAAGCAACTCATCATTATTTATTGCTTTATATGGCCAACATTGATAGGTGGGTACAATGTCTTATTCGAATACCTTATGGAGAATACTAGGTATACATGTATTAATCCACCATATTACTCACATGACCAGATGGTGCTCTCATCCTACCATCTATGTTGCAATTAACCTTGCTTTTCCATGTGGTATGATAGTATACATGTATACTTGTACAAATATCATTGTCCTTATATCATATGTGATTACACATACTCATAGGCTGGATATTGCCACAAGTGATGTTATAATGATAGGTCAAGCTTGTATGTTTTGGTGTCACATGCTATTCCAGGTATACATTAGTCCTAAAATTTAGTATGTAGTGGCTGTGAGCAATATCATACAACATAATAGCTATATAGGCGCACTTGTATGGATATGTTCATAAGAATGAGTTGTATACCTGTCTTCATAGGCATACCAATTAAGGCGTAATTGTCTCCCCGCTCATGCAAATTGATATAAATGGTCAAGTGTACTAATACGATATCGATTGAACATATACCAATAGTATGGAACCTAATGACAGTTATATACCTGGTACTTTAGGCACCTGTATATTGTCCATGATGATATATGTCAGTGTTTACATATAAGTATGCATGTTATCAATTTGCAGTACTCATCTACATGGGTATATGATATCAATCTGGTATACAACCCATATACTCAGATACACAATCCATAATGTGGCACATTGAATAAATGTATCGCTAATGCATTGCAAGGGTGCCTAGGTTATTGGTACCACCACAGGAACCTTGGTATTATGACATGAACCTCTCTATTTATATGTACAAAATTATGTATAGACACAATTTTGGTGTATAGTATATAAGCTCCCTAGTATAGGCTTATATCAATTATAACTAAGGCAATATTGTATTGATACACATACAATACACCAATGATATCACAAATATATTTTGGGGTATATTGGATATGAGCATCTTAAATGCTTGGCAGTATAATAGATGTACCATCTAGATTTGTCATGCATAATGATACTGTAGCTAGCAAAAATGCTATCACATACCTTTAGCACATGTAATATACCATACCCAAGTATTCATGGCAGTGGTTGAGGTTGGAATTTGGCAATACTCTATATGACCGTAATTGTTTCATAGGACTAATATTCGCATACTAAAGCACATGTGTTATATACCATTACAATGTATATGATAATACATTGGTTGTATCATATCATAACCATACTTTGGGACCTACAAATATACATTGTACACTATTAGTGTAGATCAACAGGGTTAGATCAGTAGGGCACATGTCCTATATACACGTACATGTTACAATAGATTACAAGGTGTTTTGCAATACTATTATGTAAAGGCACGTACATTATGTTACAATTGCATGTGTGTTATGTACACACATTGTTGACGGTATATACAATAGGTAATGTGTTAATAATGCCCATATGGTATCCCATATGTATCCACCAGTCTTATATTGAAGATATATGTATTGCATGGATTTCAATGTATATCCAAACTAATGAGCCCTAAATCTATGATAACTAAATGTAGCAATACTTGGTATACCATGCATCCCCATGGATTACTGGGATCAATGTAGGTCATGTGTGTTGGTATGGTAAGTAACACCACATACCAATGGACTGGATGTAAGGCCATCTCCAACCCATTTCTCTAAAATAGAGTAAAGATTCCTCTATTTTAGAGATGCTACAATATTTTTCACTCCAATCCACAACTCTATTTTTCTCACTAAAAAGGAATATTCTTAGCATATTCTTTTTTACATTTCATTAATGATTATTAAAATTACTTTATAAAATTAACCTAACTTATCTTTTTTGCGTATAGTTTTATTCAGAATATTATTATTGCTGTATTTTTATGTTAATAAATAATAAGTAATAAAATTTCAATTAAACTATAATTTGTTATTTGATAATATTAAATGAAATAATATGAGATATATTGCACTATTTTATATTATTTAATTATAGTAATGACAATAAATTATATAATATCAGACATCAAATTTTATTGAATTTCATAAGTAAATAATTATAAAGTTATAAATATATAATGAAAATATTTATAAACATGAGGATAAACCTTAAAATTATTATAAAGTTATAATTACTTAAATAAAAATATAATAAAAATATTGAAATATTGTTTAAATAAGAAAATAAAGAGTGAAAAATTAAAAAATGAATTAGTGAAAAAATAAAGAAAAAGGAAGAGTGCAAAAATTAAAAAATGAAAGAAAATGAATAGTAATAGAGGTGTGCTACTGTGCCACACCAAATTTGGTGTGGCACTGAAGCATTCCTCCAAAATGGAGGAGAATTTGGAGATGGGTTGGAGTTAATTTTTCCTCCAAAATGGCATTTCTCCTCCATTTTGGAGGTGGGTTGGAGATGCCCTAAGTATCATAATTATACCTCCTTACAATGCCTATGGTATACATTCTGTTCATGTCTATTTAGGAGATGTATTGCTGTTACCATACATAAAGCATGCGTATGGGTATAATATGTTGGGTATATACTCTATATTATGGGTATATACAATTAAGCACCCTAGGCACTGTACCAGGTATTGTAATAATGGGTATCATTATTACCCATACTGATACAACTCACCAAGGCAATGGAGACTTGAGGATGCCAATGGGTCCAATTACAAGGTCACGCTCCAACAAGCTC
>JANZXP010062801.1:0-11002 GCA_027576715.1 Erythroxylum flavicans | reverse complement strand
CAAAGTATTCGATTTTGGAAATGAGATTAAGATTTTGAGAAATTGGTTGTAGTTACATTCTTATCCATTTTGTTTTTGGGTTGAAATGATGAATGTGATTGAAAGATTTTAAGTTTGCATTCTAGTAAGATAGGTAGCTTGGGTTTGAATTCTGCTGCAAGGGGTTTTTGCCACAACGAAGCCGAGAGTTCGTCGTGGCGTAATTCACGTGGCGACTTCACCGCGGTGAAGATTATACTTTTCGCCGTGATGAAATCGATCCACATAAGTTCATCTCAGCGAAGATTCATTACGCCATGGCGAAGTCCCGCCTTTGCTTCCGAATGATTTTTCTTTCAAATTTCCAAATTCTAACCCCTCCTCCACGCTCAAGCTTCGTGATTCCATGTCAGATGTTGGGCTCCAAAAATGGGGTCCAACTGTTTGCTTGAACCAGAGGCTTTGCGACTCCTTGTGGACTAAATTCAGGCCTCATAAAATCCATCAATGTTCTCTTGACCCCTTCTAGTTCTCCTTCTTCTGCCATATTCCTTTGTAATGCTTCTTGGCGCTTAGCTCTTCTTAGCTCTTTTCTGTGTCTTATGATATTTACTAACTCTTCTTCACTAAAATCAGTAGATCTTTTTGTGCTCCTTGTGTTCATGCACCTGCAATTACACAAGGAAAAGTATCAAAAATCTTAAATCATAATCACCTAAACTAAACAAAATGCTAAACAAATCAATCCCCGATAATAGTGCCAAAAACTTGTTTTTTTGCAAACCAACTATTAGTTTTACATCAAAAATCACAAGTATACAGGTCGTTACTTATAGCTAAAAATAGATATCGTCCCATAGAGATTGATGTTAGTTACCACTCAATTTAGGTCAGGCTTTGTTTAAGAAAACGATTTCAAAAGATTAAAAACTGGAAATTAAATGAGAATTAATTAAGCTAGCAATGAACACCCAATTAAGACAAAGTGCAGTAATTTGAAAGCTAAGGTTTAAAATTAGGAGTTACTTTATCCCTATTTTACTTCCCTCTTATATTTTTGATCCAATTATGCTTGACCCAAGATTTTCTAATGTTTAACTACCCTCTCTTAAAGCATAATTAGCTGACCCTAATTGAATGGATTAGAATTAGTTATATTATCTCTAGACTTACTAACTTTTCCTGATCCTTCAATATGATTTTAAGCACTCCTATAGGTGATTTTTAATAAACAGCTAAGATCTCTCTTCAATTATTTGGAAAAACCTAAATATTTATTAGGTATGTTGGGAGGTATGGTATAAGCACAATAAACATCACAAAACATCTTTCATTGCATCAAAAATAACAAGAGTTCCATAAATAGTTCAAGAACAACTCCTACAAAATGTTTGGCTACTTATATTCGTGAACAATCCAACAAAATCCATGTTTTTCAGACTAAAAGTTATAAAGAGAAAAGAATAAAAACTGGGTAAAGTAAAGAACTCCTCCTCTCAACTCCAAAAAGCTAGAAAAACTCTGAAGCTTAATGTTGTAGTCACCTTTCCAAGATAGATTTTGTGTTTCCCTCTTTGGCTAACCTCTAAAAGACTCACTTTTCTATTCTTGGTGTGTATGCCGATAGATGGAGGCTCATATTTGAGCCTTCTTTATATGTCAAGGGGAGGCAAACCACTTAAAAGCACATGTTTGACCTGATTTTTACAAGTTTTGCCTATCACCCTCGTACACAAGCACGATCATGACAGAAAGGTAATCGTATTTAGTTAGACGATCGTGCGCAAGCGCGATCGTGACAGAAAGGCAGTCTTCTGTGGTTGCACACGATCGTGCACTGCTGTTTGATAGCTTTCTACACTCTTCACTTTGTTGACCATAACTTCCTCTCTGGACCTTCGATTCACTTGAAATTTGAATTGCAAGCCCCTCACACATTGTCCTTCCTCTCCACCAGATTTCATTGTCATCTAAATTCTCTAAGTCTAACCCAGTGGTGCCATTAAATCACCTGTACCATATCCACAGCTTAACTTTGATACCTGCATAATTCATCAACAAGGTGCATAAATCCATCCTAAATGAAATAAGCTCCAAAACTACCTTCAAACACAAGATAATCTAAAGAAACAACTAAACACGTTAAAGATCAAGAAAAGATGCTAAAGATCAAATAAACTATAACTAAAATATGCAAAGAAGTACTTAAAACTCATGAAAACACACTAGAAGCATAATCTAAAAACATACTTATCAATAGTGGAGGGTTAATAGGGAATTTTAGTGTGAAAAAACCTTACATATGGTTGTTGAACATTTTTATTAGTCAAATATGAGAAAATATATGGAAAGGGTTTGTGCTAAGAGTATTACATATAAATAAGCTAAGTCTAGGTCTATGCCTCATGGTTTATATACACCTTTACTTATGCCTGGTGAACATTAGACTAATATTCTATAGACTTTGTATTGGGTTAACCTAGGACTAGGAAAGGTAGAGATAACATATTTTTTATTGTGGACAGATTTAGTAAAATGGTTCATTTCATTACTTGCCAAAAAATAGATAATGCAACAAACATTGCTGATCTTTTCTTTAGGAAAGTGGTTCAGCTTCATGATGTGCCAAAGATCGTTGTTTCAGATAGGGATGCTAAGTTCCTAAGTCACTTTTGGAGAGTTTTGTACGGAACTTTGGGTACCAAGTTTTTATTTTCTACTACATGTCATCCACAAACTAAAGTATTTAATAGGACTTTAGGAACCATGTTGCGAGCAATTGTTGAGAAGAACTCGAAAACTTGGGAAGATTGTTTTCCATTTATTGAGTTTACATATAACTATTCTATACATTCTTCTACAGGTTATTCTCTATTTGAAATTATATATGATTTTAATCATTAATTGTGTTAGATTTGATGCCTTTACCTTCGATTGAGATTGCTAGTTTAGATGGCAAGAAGAAGGCTGACTTGGTTAAAACAATACACGAGAAAGCATATGCACAGACTCAGAAACAGAATTGCATATATGCATAAAAAGCAAATAGAGGTAGAAAGTAAGTTCTCTTCGAACCAGGTGATTGCGTTTAGGTACATATGCGAAAAGAAAGGTTTCCACAACAAAGGAAGTCAAAACTTGATGCAAGGGGTGATGGACCATTCCAAATGGTGGAACGCATCAATGATAATGCATACAAGATAGACTTGCTAGGTGCATATAATGTTAGTGCTACTTTTAATGTTTATAACTTATCTCCTTTTGAATTTGATTTAGATTCAAAGACGAATCCTTTTGAAGAGGGAGGGGATGATGTGAGCACGACTGTGGGACTTTGTAAGTGAAATAGTGCCAAAGATGAGCTAGTAATGCCAGAGGGACCAATAACAAAGTCAAGAGCTAAGAAGTTCAAAGAAGCACTTCAATCCTATATGGATCGAATTGTAAATGACATGGAATCTCAAGAGACAATGAGGGCTAATGACAAGATAACTAATCAAGTTGGGTGGAATGAGCAAGAAGACTTTCCTTCTTATTTAATTAATTATTTTACGTTAAAAGTATAACTTTTAGCATCCCACTATTTGTGTCTTGGGCTTGTTTAAAACTTTTAGGTTTAATGGGATTTATTTTAGAAATATTAGTTTGGCCTTTAATTATTTTAGTGAAAGGCTCATATTTAATGGCCTTTTACGTAGTTAAGGTTTCTTCCTTTTCAAGAGGTATAAATACATCATAATAAACATTGTTTAGGGTTAGATTGGTTGAATAACGAATTATATAAGGGAGGTTTTCTTGTCTTTTTTTGTTGCATCAAGAATATAGTTATTATTAAGGTAAACACTTATGGCGAATTTCTATTCTTGTTTTCAAATCAACTTTATTATATGTGTTTCCTTTCATATAATTGATTGGGGGTTCATTAGGGTTGGGGATTTCTTCTTGCTCATGTTCCACCCAAAGTATGTGTTTAAGGGGTTTTGGATTCTTTAGCCTTGGGGTTCTGCAACACTTCTACATTTATGTCGATGATGAAGGAAGCCCACTTCAGTAGATATAGGCTGTAGGAACAACAAAAGATTTATAGATAGAGCCCAAGAAGATTGTATTGGGATTTTAAGTAATAACTCTAACATTATTATGATTTCTATATGGGTGATATGCTGATAGTAAGACAAAATACTAGTATGAGTCAAATGACTTATCCAAGGCCTTTGACATGAAAGATTTGGGTCTTGTAAAATAAATTTTGGGCAAAAAGATCATTTTTGACAGGAAGACTAGAAAGTTGTGGATGTCATAAGAAAAATATATTAAATGGGTGCGTAAGAGTTTCAATATGAAGCATATCAAGTTAGTGAATACACCTTTGGTATCTCATTTCAAGTTAAGCAAAGGAGCTTAGTCTACCAGTAAAAAGAAGAAACAGTGTATGTCCGCTATTTCATACTTTTCTACTGTCGATTTATTGATGTACATTATGTTATGTATAAATTAGACATTGCAAATGCTATTAGATTAGTGAGTAGATTTTTATCTAATATAGGGAAGGTAAATTGGGAATTCGTAAAGTATATCTAGATTATGTTTGAGTTTTGGAGGTGGTGAGTCAACTCTAGAAGATACACAATTGATAACATGGCTAGTGATCTCAACAATTCTAGAAGGATACATAATTGTGATTCAATTTTGGAGGTGGTAATCTCAGGATATTTGTTCAAATTTATGGGTATTTCTTGACAATCTAAGTTTCATAAATTTATAACTTTATTTACTACTAAAATGGAATATGTTGCAACTGTGGAATTTAGAAAGAAGATGTTTTGGTTGAAGTAATTTCTTCAAGAATTGGACGTGAAACAAGATGAGTTCATAATTTTCTGTTACAATTAAAGTGCTATAAATTTAAGCAAAAATTTCATGTATCATTCTTGATAAGTTATACTTTGGATATAACTCTCTTTAATATGTTGAAATTTTTATTTAAAATTAATGGACTTGTTTTTTAATTTTTCTCAGATGATTTTGAATACATGGGAGTTAAATTTGAATTAAAAAGATGCAAGAAAAGCAAAGGCAACTAAATATTTGACTAAGCGTAGGCACGTGCAAAGGAAAATTTATCACCAGAGTCTGATTTGAAAGGAGATTCAATAGACTTAGGATTCTAATTATTTTAGGAATTAAATTGTTTTCCTTATATGGGGATCTACTACCTGGTTTTGTGGGGGAGTGTATCTGATCAAATAACATTACAAAGGGAGGATGGCCCCCCATAACAACTTATCATTCACGTTTTTGTTTTCTTTTTGATGGTTTTTTGTTTTTGTGGAAAAAAGGGAAGATATGGAGACCAGATGTTCTGTTATTCTTCTGTTAAGTTTCATCACTGTTATAAGTAACTAAATCCTTCTTCTTAGTTGAAGGAAACCATCGTTATCTTCTAGTATGTGTGAGCTTTTTTAAATAAAGTTTATTTCATTTACTAATATTAAGTGTCTTTCACATTATTTTTCATGATTGAATTAATTGATCTTTAGAGTTCTCAACTAAAAATTGATTGATTTAATTTACAACTAGATTAGGAGGATTTAACATTCAGTTTTGCTAATCCAAAGTGGCAAAGAGGATTACCATCTTTTACGTTAGGGATTGAAAATTCTAAGAAAGATATTTATCTAGATTAAATATATATCGTATGTGTATTGTCTTGCTCACCGATTCTCTTAGTTCTTAAAGCTATTAACTAATCAAACTTAAGATCATATCTAAGTTGTTGGTTAATAAGAGTGATTAAAATACATGTTTTTATTCATTTAATCCTAAGAAAGAACACCATTCAATGATTATTTGTTAATGGATTTAATTTAAATTTGTATCAATGATCCATACTAGTTTGATAGCGTAGGTGACCTGAAACCTTGGTTTTGTTCTTTAATTTTCCATATTTTATTATTTTTGTTTAATTCTAATTTTTTAGTCAATTTTAATTCCTTAGAATCACGTTATTTAAACCCCCTAATTAGTTTTAGTTTTAACTCGTGAAACGCTTACCAATAGATTCCCCGTGGGAATGATCTCAACTCTTCACTAATTACATATATCATTATTAGAGTTAGTATTAATTTAGTTACAGGTGACAGCGTTACCAAATTTTGGCAACGTTGTAGGGGATCTCTTGATGGTATATATATGTTACACGAGTAGACAAAAAAGCACATTTGTTATTCGATTCAGAGATAGAAAAGACAACCAAGAAGTTACATAAGTAGACAAAACAGAGACAACAAACACAGAAGAAAGAAAAGATGGCTGCAAATTGTACCTTTCGATAATTAGCTGCCCCTACAAACACTCAACAACCTCATTGCATTAATTTTCCAAATTTGGGGGACAACAATACCTTTGAATTGAAGTCAGGGCTGATTCACTTATTGCCAAGTTTTCAAGGTCTACCAAGAGAGGATCCCTACAAGCATTTGAAGGAATTTTATGTGGTTTGTATGGGCATGAAGCCTACGAATGTGACTTTAATCACAAATCAAATTAAGAGCCTTACCATTTTCTCTTAAAGATGATGTTCAAGATTGGTTGTGTTACTCCACTGGTGAAAATATGCAGACATGGGCTAAAATGAAGGGACTATTCTTTAAAAAATATTTTTCAACGTCAATAGCTGCCAATATTAGAAAAAAATTTATGGCATCTAACAACACGAAGGTGAGACACTATATGAATATTGGGAAAGATTCAAGAAGCTTTGTGCGAGTTGCCCCATCACCAAATAAACGATCAATTGTTAATTCAATACTTCTATGAAGGTCTTTTGCTTACAACAGGAGTATGATTGATGCTACTAGTGGTGGAGCTTTAGTTGACAAAACACCGATAGTCGCAAGAGATTTGATAGCAAACATGGCTTTCGATACACAACAATTTCGGATACATTCTGGCCATAGTTCAAAACAAGTGAATGAGGTTAATGTGTCAGCGTTGGAGAAGCGATTAGACGATCTTACATCTTTGGTGTGTCAACTTGCGATCACAAAGAAAGAAGAAGCAAAGACGTGTGGAATATGTTTAATGTTGGGATACTCTACTGATGCATACCTGATTTTGCAAGAGAAAAGTGCAGAACAAGTCAGTGCTATGGAAGGATTTTTTGGGCAAACTCAAAGGAAATATGATCTATTTTTGAACACCTATAATTCAGGTTAGCGTGACCATCCAAATCTACGTTATGGGAACTCTCAAGGACAACAAGCTACTTCAAATTTCTAGCTACATAGGCAACCCTATGTTCCTAGACAACATCAACAAATGGAACCCAATTCAGAAAGTAAGTCCTCTTTAGAAGATATAGTTAAATCTTTGGTCACTAATACCATGACATTTCAGCAAGATACTCAATCTAGTATTCAAAATATTGAAAATCATTTGAGCGAAATGGAAACAACCATTAATTGATTAGAGACACAAAATTTTGGAAAATTTGCTACTCAAACAGAAATCAATCCTAAGCAAAGTGCCAAAGCTGTCATGTTACAGAATGGTAAAGAATTGAAGGAACCTTCACCAAAAATCTCCAAGAGGGAAGTCGAAGAAGAAGAAAGAAAGGAAGTATCCAACCAGCCAGAAAAGAAAAAAGGAGAGAAAAACAAATTCAATTCTACAAAAATTTGTCATGCTAACCCCTTTTTCTAGTCGATTCGCCAAAGCAAAGAAAGAGATATTGGAGACTTTCATAAAAGTCCAAGTAAATATTCCTTTGCTTGATGCCATTAAGCAAATTCATCATTATGCTAAATTTCTAAAAGAGCTCTGTACTTTGAAACAGAAATTGAAATTTGATGAGAAAGTACAATTGGGAGAGAATATATTTGTAATACTTCAGAAGAAAAAGCTACCACCTAAATGTCAAGACCTAGGTATGTTCACTATTCCCTATAAAATTGATGATTTAAGAATTGGAAAAGTTATGCTAGATTTAGGTGCATCAATAAATGTCATGCCTTATGATGTTTACAAGTCCTTAAACATGGGGCCCCTCAAAGAGACTAATGTAGTGATTCAATTAGCAGGTCGATCAAATGCTTATACAAAAGGCATGTTATAAGATATTTTGGTTCAAGTAGGCGAAATGTTTTTTCCAGCTAATTTTTACATTTTGCAAATGGGTAGTGAGGATGTATCCTCTTCAACTCCATTTTTATTTGGAAGATCATTCTTGAAAACTACTAGAACAAAAAATGATGTTCATGATGGATTGTTGACTATAGAATTTGATAGTGAATTAATTAAATCAATATATACAATGCCATGAAATTTTCAGATGATGAACAACCCGTTATTTCTGTGGGTTTTATTGACACTTGGGTGCAGAAAAATTCTTCCTTAAATGAAAGAGATGAACTTGAGACAATTTTTGAAATTGGAGATGCGTTGCAGTATGTTAGTGCCCAATAACGAACTTGAAGCCATGTTTTGTAATTTGGAGAAAATCAAGAAAATGGTGAAGCAATTATCTTATATGGAGTTGACCCAAAATAATTCAAAATTATTGCCTTTGTCATTCAACCGCCCATATTGGAGCTAAAAATTTTTCCTAACCATCTAAAATCTATATTTTTTAGGTGAGCAAGGTACTTTACCCGTTATTATCTCAAATAAACTCATTCCTTTGCAGGAAGAACAACTAGTTCAGGTGCTAAGACAACACAAACAAGCCATTGGGTAGACAATAATTGATTTAAAAGGCATTAGTCTCACTATTTGTATGCACTGAATTTTGACTGAAGATGAAGCTAAGGAGGTAAGGCAACCCCAACGTCATTTAAATCCACCCATAATGGAGGTGGTGAAAAAGGAAATCTTGAAGCTTCTTGATGCTGGGATTATCTATCCCATTTCAGATAGCAATTGGATAAGTCCAGTACAGGTAGTTCCAAAGAAAACTGGGGTAACTATAATAGAAAATAGTGATGGTGAGTTGATACCCACTCATGTTCCAAACGAGTGGAGAGTTTGCATTATAGGAAGGTAAATTCAGTGACTAGAAAAGATCATTTTTGGCTTCCATTTATTGATCAAATGCTTGAAAGACTTATAGGTAAATCTCACTATTGATGTCTAGATGGTTATTCAGGCTATCATCAGATTTTGGTTGCACCAAAGGACCAGGAGAAAACAACTTTCACGTATCCATTCGACACCTTTGCCTATCAAAGAATGCCATTTAGGTTATGTAATGCACCAGTGACATTTTAAAGGTGTATGGTAAGTATTTTATCTAATCTTGTGGAAGATTATATGGAAGTTTTCATGGATGACTTTACAGTTTATGTAGAACCTTTTGAAATATGTATTATTAACCTTGAGAAAGTGCTTAAACGTTGCATTAAGATTAATTTGATTTAAAATTATGAAATATCATTTTATGGTTGATCAAGGCATAATTTTAGGTCATACAGTCTATGCTAAGGGAATTAAGGTTGATAAGGCTAAAATAGATGTTATACGATCTTTACCTTACCCCACGACTGTACAAGAAGTTCGCTATTTTCTTAGTCATGCAGGATTCTATCAGTTATTTATTAAAGATTTTTTGAAGATTGCTCAACCCATATGTAGACTACTCCAAAAAGATATGAAATTTGATTTTGATGGGCTATGCAAAATTGCATTTGATGAATTAAAGGAACGACTCACTACAGCCCCAATAATTCATCTATGTGTGGGGGACAATTTGGCCCCAAAAGAATAGCTAGTAAAATTCTCGAATGTGGTTTATTTTGGCCCAAAATTATTTTAAGATACTTACATGTTTTGTAAGTCTTGTGATTGTTGCCAAAGAGCAGGTAGTCTGGGACGAAGAAATCAAATGTCACTTACAAATATCTTGGTATGTGAAATTTTTGATATATGGGGAATTAACTTTATGGGTCCTTTTCCTTCATCTTTTGGTAAGACATATAATTTTAGGCGTGGATTATGTGTCGAAGTGGATAGAAGCAAAAGTTACTTAGATGATGCTAAGGTTGTAGTCAATTTTGTCAAATGTAACATTTTTGTCAAGTATGGAATACCTCAAGCTATGATTAGTGACAAGGGAACTCATCTCTGCAATAAAATTGTTGGAACATTGATGAAGTTTCACATCGTATTTCGACTACATATCATCCACAGATGAGTGGGCAAGCTGAAATCGCCAACTGAGAAATTAAATCAATTTTGGAAAAAGTGGTGAATCTGAATAGAAAAGATTGGAGCTTACGTTTGGATGATGCCTTGTGGGTGTATCGGATTGCTTACAAAACTCCAATAGGCATGTCGCTGTACAGGTTAGTTTTTAGTAAACCTTAACATTTTCCTATGGAAATATAATATAAATCCTACTGGATTGTGAAACAGTTAAACATGGAATTGGTAGAGACTAGTAATAATAGGAAGTTGAAATTGCAAGAGTTAGAAGAGATCCATAATAAGGCTTATGAAAATGCGAAAATTTATAAGGACAAAACTAAAGCTTTTCATGATAAAATGATTTTAAGGAAGCAATATTCAGTAGGACAAAAGGTTCTTCTTTATCATTCAAAGCTTAAATTATTTCTAGGAAAATTACAATTTTGTTAGCTCGGACCATTTATTGTTACTAATGTATTTCCTTATGGTGCGGTAGAAATTCAAAGTTTAGATACTTCTAAGATATTTAAGGTTAATGGACACTGCCTAAAATCATACTATGAAAATTCTCCAATCAAGAATGTGGAAGAGATAGTGTAACACCCCACTCCCACTGGACCCGAACCTGATATCGATAGTGATATCCGAATCCGTGCCCCGCGAGGGTGGCGTGCCACATCACTTAACAATTAAAAGTCGGTATAAATTTTTTTTTAAAACCACAAACATCAATTACAGAAAATCAATAACCAAAATATTCCACTTTGTTTAATAATCATTTGATACAAGCAATGAAATCAACAGAACTTTTATTAGCCACTTGGGCCCATTTCAAATTACA
>JANZXP010062780.1:0-11004 GCA_027576715.1 Erythroxylum flavicans | reverse complement strand
ACAACTTAATAACTATCATATGATATGCCAAAATCAAATTCAAAAGTAAAGACACATAATCCCTCCCTACACTTGAACAATACATTGTTCTCAATGTGAGAAGAGAGCACACAAACACATAAAAGATAAGAAAAAATAGAATTTAAAGTAATCAAAAAAATAAACTTAAAAATTAGAACTAGAGGCTAATTTGAAAAAGAAAAATAAATGGGTTAGGCATAAATCCTATGGAATGGAGGTGGTGGTGATGTCAAAGATGGCAATTGAATGCCCTGAGCCTTGAAATATCTGTGGATCTGACGAATATCCCATTGGTGGTGGAGATCACATACAAAACTTCCTTCCAAACTTGTTCTTCTTCCTCTTCCTTGGATTCTTCATTAGATTCTTCTTCCGATCGAGGTGGCGCTGAACTTGAACGTACCTAACTTGCCCTGATTCAAATATGTGTCTTTTAGCTGATATCCCTAGGTTCCATATTATGGGACTTAAGGATTTCAGCCTGCTATAAGTGATGGTGGTTCAAGAATTTCAGGAGGTGAACAGTTAAAGCCTCCGTTTCACACCAAAATGTTCTACAATGGCTAACACTATATACCCCATTCCTAGATTGTTGCTTCTCTTGCGCGGAGTTGTAACAATGACATTTAGCGTATCTGTGGATGTGTAGACTGGAATACTATGGTCCATGCACCACAACGTTAAAAGTTCCTTGGTAAAACACTTGTTAATTTTAATTTTATCAAAAACTAGCTGACACAAAAATTTGTGCAGCAACAAGTGTTCATGGGACTGTATAATGCTGTTGTGAGCATTCTTTGCATGAAATTGCTCGATTATAGTAAGCTCATTTTAGTATTGGGAAAGACAAAAGTCTTCATGATGGTCGATGATGGAGGATTCAAGGAATCGGCACATCTTGCACCTAACCTCGACATTTAATTCATATACTCGTCCATCCAATGTAAACCATAATTCTTTTGATTCCTAGGGTCATAGGTCAGGGAAGTAAAAACTTCCAGTGTAAGCTCCTCATAAACAAGAAATTGAAATCATATGAACTGAGTCCACTGGATCCTCTCAGCTAGGTTTTCTACTCGTTCACACAATTCTAACCTATCAATGGTGTCAAAATCAAAGACAAAGGCTTGAAGGGGACTCTAAAGACAATCGCAAGGAACCCAAGCATAAAGTTCAAGTGAACAACCACAAGATGGGTGTAAGGCAGTTAGTAATGGAGTATGCTAGATTAGTGATTGGTACTGTCACTTCATGCATATGTTTGGGAGAGGCAACTAGAAACTATGAATTGAAGAGCAACCATTATAACATGCTTCCATCGTTATATAGGGTTCCTATTGAAGACCCTTTAAACTCCATTCGAAATTTCTATACCATTCTCCAAAACTTTCCACTGGATGGATTAAACGAACATCAACTCACAATGAGATGTTTCCCATACACATTGAATGATCAGGCAAAGGCATGGTTAATGACCCTTCCTTCCGAGTCTTTGACTATATGAGAGGAGGTGTACAATAAACATCTAGGCAAGTTTTATTCCCATCAAAAGACATTTAAGTTGTGCACCAAGATATCTACCTTCACTTAGATAGAGGGAGAGCCATTCCACAAGGCATGGGAACACTTTAAACTCTTACTGATATAATGTCCACACCATCATTGTTTGCTCCATATGCTAAACTAATTATTTATGACTGGTTGACTCAGCAGTGCTAGTACACAGTGGAAAATCTAGTAGGAGGAGTTGTAAGAGAGAGGATGGTTGAAGAAACGTATGAAATCTGTAAAATGTTAGGGGATAATTCCCAACTAAAGAGCATGAGGGGAAGAGAGCTAGAGTTCATAAAATGAGCTCAAATAAAGAATTGGCTATGTAGTTTGTTGAGTTGACGAGACATGTGAAGATGTAAATTACAAGGCTAACCTAAAACATTCTAAATCAAAAGGTGTGTGGTATCTGTGGAACTTTTGGTCATGGAGCTAATGTTTGTTTATATTCTTACGAACCTTTGGTAGATGGGGAAGAATAAGTTAACTCACTTAAGAGTTTTCAACTAAGGGAGAAAAATGATCTGTACTCAAACAGCTACAACCTTAGTTGAAGAAACCATCCTAATTTCTTTTGGATGACCAACAATCAAACGATGCAAACCCAACCACAATATTAGAATTTTCATAGGCCAATATTTTTCCAAAGGTAGTCCTTAAATTATAACTTATCGAGAATGCCTTCTTTGGAGGAAAGCTTGAATGCATTCATTCAAGTAATAACTTATAATCAAGAAATGAATAACAAAAGATTCAACTCCTTAAAAGCATTTGTAAAAAGGATTATGATTCAAGTGGGGCAACTTGTAGCTCAAATGCATAATAATCAAAAGGGAAGGTTGCCTAGTTAAGAGGATTGAGAAGTGATAAAGTGATTGACAATCATGTTGAGTTTCCTTATGAACTGCCTGACACTAATGATTAAGATAAGGAAAGCCTCACTCAAGAAGAAGATGAGCAAAATGAGAAAATCAATGGGAGAAACCTTTCAAGTCAAATTAAAAAGGGTGAACAGCTTAAGCATGACACCAAGGACAATGAAGGAAAAAAACTACACACAGCAATAGATCCTTATCGACCACCAATTCCATATCCAAGTTCCCTTAAGGAATCGAAACAAGATGGGCAGCTTTCCTATCAATATTGTGTGATTTCTAAGGTCAATGTTAATCTGCCCTTGTTAGATGTGATTAGGAGCATCCCAGCTTATGTTAAGTTTTCAAGGAACTAAACACCAAGAAACAAAAGAATCAGCCTAATGAAAAGGTGCTAGTTTTGGAAGTAGCAAGTGTAATTCTGCAGTCAGTTACACTTAAGACTCAAAGTACCTCAATAATATAACATTTAACCTCAAAGACTCAAACTAACCCATAAAAACAATTAAACACATAAACTAACAAAATTGAAACCTAAATACACACTAAACACTCAAAATAACACTAAATACTTAACAAATCAACCATAAAATACAATGCAACCCATAACTATCAACATCCCTACACTTAAACATTTACTTGTCCTCAAGCAAACAAAACAACAAACACACAACACACAATGCAATAATGAGACAATGGCTTTGACTTCATGAAACAAATTTTATCTTAAGCACAATCCTACAAGTTATATCTAAGCATTAACAAACAAAAACTGTCTAGAGGCTTTGAGCTAAATATACAATTTAATAGAGATCTAAATGTTAATTTGTTTACCCTTTCCAATTGTACACACACATTAATAATTCTTTGGTCTTTTCGACTTTGTAACTATTCCTAAGTATATTTTCATGAAAACTCGAGCTTACTACAAGTTCGGTAGGTTTTTATTAAGCACATTTTTTATAGACTTAGTTTTTTTACGCGGAGGCAAACATTGGTAATGAATGTCGATCTTGTTACTCAGATAAGTCATGTTTTTATTAAACAATTGGTTGAAACGCCATTATAGCCTTTTAACGTGAAGGCACGCATTTATTATGCGTGTTGATTTGGTTACTCAATTATATCACGTTTTTAACTGGCTACTAGTTCTATTCATAACCCGGAGGCTAGCGAAATAGTAATTTATTTATAAAAAATGCTTTTTTTTAATTATTTATTGCCTACCTTGTTGTTGAAGCTACTCGTCTCCATGAAAAATACTAGTTAAGCTACTTAAGTAGACAGACCTCAAATTATGAATGAATGTGACAACCTATAGGGTGCTAAATTTATACTAAATCCTAATTAAGCTGTTTATTTATCCAAAGTCTCCTACTTCACTAATTTTGCAAGCTAATGATTATTTACAACCTATTAGACTATGTTCAAAATTAAATAAATTTCATTCCATTTAAGCCATTGACACATTCATATAATTCACAAGATGTAACTTAATAACTAGCGTACAATAAGCAAAAGTCACATTCCAAAGAAAAGACACATAATCCCTCCCCACACGTGAACAACACGTTGTCCTCAATGTGAGAAGAGAGCACACAGACATACAAAAGATAAGAAAAAATAGAATTTAATGTAAACAAAAAAATTAGAACTAGAGGCTAATTTGAAAAAGAAAAATAAATGAGTTAGACATAAATCCTATAGAGATTGAGCTGGTGATGGTGTCGGAGGTGGCAATTGAATGCCCTAAGCTTTGAAATATTTGTGGATCTAACAATAATGACTTTCAGCACATGTGTGGATGTGTAGACTAAAATACTGCGACCCACGCACCACAACATAAAAGGTTCCTTGGTGGAACACTTATTAGTTTCAGTTTTATCGAAAACTAGCTAATACATAAATTTGTGCAGCACCAAGTGTTCATGGGATCGTATAATGTTGTTGTGAGCATTCTTCACATGAAATTGCTTAATTTCAATAAGCTCATTCCAGTACTGGGAAGGATAAAAGTCTTCATGATGGTCAATGATGGATGATTCGGAGAATCCGCACATCTCGCACATAATTTTGATATTTAATTCATATGCTCATCCTCCCAATCTAAACCATAATTCTCTTTGATTCTTAGGGTTGTAGGTTAGGGAAGTGAAAATTTCCAGTGTAAGCTCCTCATAAACAGGTAATTGAAATCGTATGAACTGAGCCCTCTAGATCCTCTCAGCTAAGTTTTTTACTTGTTCACGCAATTCTAGCCTATCAAGGGTGTCAAAATCAAAGTAGTTAGGAACTACAATTTTTCTAGCACGAAGGGATCAAAAACGAGTACCTTCCTCTTCTGTATAGATCAAAAAGGTTACGCCATAGTCTGCCACTTGATTCCATCTCCCACGTTCTGTAACTTGCTGTCGTCTATATGGTTCCCGTTGGGTTGATTGTTTGATGTGTGGCATAATTGGGTAGAAATTTGGAAAAAATTAGAGGTTGAAAAATTCTAAAGAGATGTAAGGGTGTACGGATGCTTAAATTCTAGAGAGATAAATTGCAAGTGAAAGTGAAAGTAAAAGTGAAGTTAGAACTGAATATATAGGTGGTAAAAAGGGTAAAATGGTAATAGTTCTTTTTAAGAAATACGTCCTCCCCCTTTTTGCATAGTCCCAGGCCATAATCGTGGCCTGAGGCTTTCCACTAATGGGATGTTGAATCACATGCCATGATCTTAGCCTGTTAGCATGATTGTGGCTTGTAGTTGTCCACTAACACCAATTTCCTTCTTTGTTCTTTTCACTAGTTTCAATTTCACTTCCTAATCCTTTGTGGCCCTTTTTTTCTACCTCTCTTTTCATGTTTGAACATCATCCACATAATTTTGAAATCTAATTCCTTTCTCAATCTTATTCAAAAACAAAACAAATCCTAACTACAAATTTTCAAACATTCTACCAAAATTAAACAACAGAACTAATATTTTTTCCATAGGTTACCTCCTATGCAGTGATTCTTTTAACATCAGTAGCTCAATGCTCCTTTAAGCTCACAGTGGTCGAAACGAATGGTGAGATGGTAGTGTCATCATTAATCTTAACGTTTGAGCTTTAGCTACTATGCTACAGTCCCCACCTCCTTTGTAAATTTCTTTTCCTCGCCTTCTCCTTTACGAGCGCTTCTTCCTGAAAGCATTCCCAGGATCCTTTATATCCTCCCATTCTCCTCAAGGTTTAGGTTCTTTGATATCCAATGGAGGTGAAGGAGATCTGTACTCTCTTGTAGTCACCTTAAAGGTCAATTTTTTCCCTTCCTCTCCTCAGAGTTAATTCGCCCCCATCCACATTAATAATTAAATGTGTAGTGGCCAAGAATGGTCTTCCAAGAATTATCAGGGTATCCATATCTTCGCTAATGTCCAGTATATAGAAGTATGTGGGGAAGATATATTTTTTAACTTTTACTGGCACATCATTTAGAATCCCCAAGGGCTTGTGCATTATCCTGTCGGCCATCTTTACCAGAAACTTTGTGGGTACTAACTCTCTTAACCTTAATTTCAGGCAAAAGGTGTAAGGCATCATGTTTATACTCGCGCCCAAATCCATGAATACCCTATCTATGATGATTCTATGATGTTGCAAGGGATAAAAAAGTCCCCTAGTTCCTCCTTCTTTTCTGCGATATTGGGACAATCTCCCAATTGTCACTCCTTAACCTTCTTTTGACAAATTCCTATAATTTGAGCCTCATTTGTACTTGTTCTGTCACTTCCTCAATCTCGTTTTGTAATCTCCTGTAATTTTTATTTTTCCCGCTTTACATATATCTCCAACTGTTGCATAATAAGGAATGGAAATACATGTCGAGTTGCCTTAAGTGACTCGATCACGGGTTCACTAAGAAAGTCTTCTTTATTTTCTTGACTTTCTCCTTCATGTTCTCCTCCCTTTACCATCTCAGGTTCCTCATCGTCGGTTCGAATAATGACCATGATACGTTCCTTTAGATTGGACTCGGTGTTGCTTGGAAGAGTTCTAGCATTCTGAGTAGAAATTGCCTCCGTTAATTTCCCTACTTGGACTTCTAGATTATGTATGGACAAGGCATGATTCTTCGTAACTTGCTTGAATTTGCTCTCGAGCCTCCTATATGCTTCCTCCATGCCTCCAATCTTATCCAAAATCCTATCCAACTTTGATTCCATTGCGCTTGCTTTATCTTGCTAGAAGCTCGATCGTCCCTGAGGCCTAAATTGTCAGCTAGTGTTGTTCGACCAGGAAAAGTTTGGTGATTCTTCCACTCGGGGTTGTAAATGTTGGATTAGGGATTTTTACCCCCTCCTCAGCCATATTATGCCCCCATATAGTTCACTTGCTCCCAGTTGTCTTCCTTCATTAGGTAGCAGTCGGTGGTGTCATAGTCAACTTGTCCAAAAAGCTCACACTTCAACTGCACAACCTTCTCCTGATCTAAGGATGATGCCTTTATATTGTTTAGTTGTTGCGTGAAATTGTTGATTTTTTCTTGCATCTTCGTCATTTGATCAATCGTGACAATTCCTTTTTGCTCTCTAAAAGAAGCAGCTTGCCTTCTTCACTCATTTGTCTACAAGAAACTGTTGCTTGCCATCTCCTCAATTAGCTCCTCTGCTTCATCAACAATCTTTCGCATCAAGGATCCTCCTGACCTTGCTTCAATTGCACCTCTTGTTAGTAAGTTCATTCCATTGTAGAAGGTCTACAAAAGCAATTCATTGGGTAGGTTATGGTGTGGGCACTTCCTTTGTAGATCCTTTTATCTTTCCCACGCTTCATAAATTAACTCCCTTTCACCTCGTTGGAAATTGGTGTTTTCCTTTATAATATTTGTTGCCTTCGTCAATGGGAAGTACTTGTCCAAGAAAGCCCACACAAGCTGATCCTATATTGTGATGTTAGATGGGCTCAGTGAATAATACCAAGCCTTTGCTCTATCTCTAAATGTAAAGGGAAACAGCCTGATTCTAACCATATATTCCGACATCTGATGATATCTAAAGGTGTCACAGATAGAAATTCGCTATGTGTGTGTTGGGATCCTTATTTGCCAATCCATAGAATTGCATGTTCTGTTGAAGTATATTGAGGAGGGTCGGCTTAATCTCAAATGAGGATACTTGAATCGACAGCCTAGCCACTCCTTGGCTTGACAGGTTGAACCCTGGCCTCATAAAGTCCACCAGGGTCCTCTGTTGCTCTCTTTAGTTCGTTCTTTGATCCATATTCCTATGAAATTCCTCAGCCATTATTGATTTTCTAATATCTTCTTCTTCTCGCCGAGTTTTCCTAATGCTTCATTCTAATTGTATAATGTCTAAATTTAACATCTCTACTGCACGACTCGAACGTCTCGTGACTCTTGTGTTCATACAAGAGCATGAATTCTAAAATGAATCGCAATAAATGAAAAAAAATTAAAACTAATCTAACGCTTTAAACTATAAAACTAAACTATCGCCTCCCCGATAACGATGCCAAAAACTTTATCACAGGTTTATGTATGCTAAGTTTTACTATTTTTAACCTCGATATTTCCACAAGCACACCAGTCATTCGCGTAGTACCTAAGGTATCGATCGCATAAAGAGGGATAATCTAATCCTAAAATCTAATGCGGAACTAAAATACAACAATATAAAATAAACAAACAATGCAGAAAATTAATCAATCAAATAATCAATTACGATAATTAAATGTCGAAAATAATAAACAAGTAACAAATCACACAACCCAATCCAAAATCAACCTAGGAACTACCAATTGAGAGAAAGGGGGTTTTAATATGAAATTATTAAAATTTTAATCAATTATGCAATTATCAAGTTACCAGGTCTAGACAGTCCTAGGGTAGATTACTCACTCTCAAGTTATAATCTTTAAACCCTAATTAATAATCCCTAATTAAATTACATAATCGTGATCTCTCAATTCACAATTGACCCAAAACCTAAATTAGCTCTAAAATTGTCTATTGACCTACTAGGAACCTATGCTCGATCTCTCGTTACACGATTTCACCGGTTTGATTCAATTATGATCTATCAATTTACCTAACCCTCGTTAGCCCAAATTGATAGTATTCACTCAGTCACCCACTTAGTTTGTTGCTAAATTATTAAGAACATATATTGAATCACAAAATAACTCAAATAAAACATAATAAATCAATGTTCATAAATCTCAAGAATCAAATCCCAAAGGTGAGTTTAGACAAACATTGACATTTGACATAACATATTCTCGAAAATTATCTCAATTTCATACATCAACAAAACTGAAATAAATTGAAAAATACATTCGGAATGGATTTATGAAGTCAGAGACAGCGAGAAACCACCGATTTTGTGAAGTACTTCGTGTCAAGCTTCATCTTCGTGTCTCTCTTCTGTCGTCCCCTTCCTCGAATCTCTCAATAGCTCTTTAGGATTCTAAATTTGATAACGTGAAAAACTTTATCTAAGTCTACTCTTTTTGTCTTGTAATGCTGTTTTTATATCTTGGAAGCCCTAATTTTAATCCGGGACTGAAACGGTCCTAAAAATCATGCAAAACATGAGTTTCTGCGTTAGCCTGACATAGGTCACGATCGTTGCCTTGCCTGCCATAATAGTGGCCAGTGCCTAGACCTTTCTGTCATGATTGTGGCCTAAAGAACACGATCGTGGTTTGGAACATCACTCTCTATCACGATGGTAGCCCAAATAGTACGATTTTGGCTAGGGTCCTTTCAGTTCGCCTCTTTCTGTCACGATTATGGCCTGTTGTGCCACAATCATAGGTCATGGTTTTAGCCCAAAACTTCTCCGTTCTTCGCCGTTTACCCTGAAATGCTAGTAAACCCATCAAGGTACCTTAAAAATATAACATTTAAGCTCAAAGACTCATACTAACCCATTCAAACAAATAAACACATAAACTAACACAATTGAAACCTAAATACACACTAAACACTGAAAATAACACTAAATACTTAAGAAACTAAAACCCCAAAACACAATACAAATCACAACTATCAAGCTTTAGCTGAGAGAAGAAAGGAGAGAAAGCAGAGAGTCAAGTGAGAAGAGGGAAACACAGCAAAGAAGTGGATGCATGGGAAAGTGGCAGAAAGCGAGAGCTAATGCTGAATCTCAATGAACTTAAGCAACCATTCATTTAGGAGAGAATAAAGCAAAGGTAAAAGATGAGAGCCAACACCAGAAAGCTTGAGTCTGGTAGGATTCCCACCACCAACTTCTGCATCTGAGAGTCTTCATTTTTTTTGCTCATCTTTATTTCATCTTTGGTTGCTAATGTTGAACTCATTTATTTTCTGTCTGTTAACTTACTTTCTATGTTATTGTTTTATTGCTTATTAGTCCATCTTTAGCTTATTCGTTCTATTCACTTTTACATTTTTCAGTTAACAATAACATGCAATTGAAGTATATGGAGATAATGAACCGTGTTTATATTATGATAGGCTGATCTCTTTTTCTTTAGAGTTAGTGTAGTTATTTTAGTCAAATATGCATGATTGAGATATTGTTGTGTTGTCTTATGTTTGCTATAGTTTCTGAGCTGAATAGATGTAATAGCATGATCTTCCATCATTTTGGTATTCAAAGAAGCACCAAGAGGACAAGTTTAATGTGGAACGAGAAACTATAAATGCTTACGTTAAGAATTTCAAATATATTAACCTAAGTGGTAATTAGTAATCAGGTTTCCATAATTAACTCGGGTGCTAACTTATGGAATACGAAAGTTAGATTAGTTAATTATTTGAATTGATCTTAGGGACAAACTGTTAATTTGGGTAAGACAACTATCCAATCATTTATCCTAATCATGCATAGGTGATTAAACTAGTGAAATTCATTTTCAGGAGTTTTCCACTTCCACTTCTACTCATCTTTGTTTCCAATCTATCATTTTACTTTTCATTCTAATTTCGTGATTTTCTTTAAAGCTTTGATTGAATAATTCATGATAGAGTGTTTAGGATTACATTCTTTTTTTATTTTTAATTCAAAATTAATTTTATTTAACCAATTTCACCTCTATGTGAGATGACCCTGGGTAATCACTACAACTACCTCGTATACTTACGAGTAGGATGGCCTAGGTAAATTTTAGAACTTTTTAGGCACAATAGTGGAAGCTGATGGTATTAAATCTTTAAGGATATCATAGCATAAATTAAATAACCTTAGCTTGTGTGGTCACTGCCTAGATTGATTCTTTTTTCTCACTTGTAACGCAACTATCCGATTAAACTTAGAGAACTTATTCTAGTTTATCTAATAGTTAGGGTTAATTAACAAGCTCTTCTTTACTAACTATGATCTAAGGAAAAATAGATATTAATAGAGCTTGTTGTTAATTCATGATCAATAGTCTAAAATGAAGTGTGAAGATGATAACGCAATTACGAATGTGAAATTATGTGTAATCCAAGATTAACTAAAGAAACCCATTCATAAATTGTCTCACTTTTCCTCTGTTTAATTTGAGTTGTTTTTATATGTTCACTATTATATTGTTTT
>JANZXP010062759.1:0-11005 GCA_027576715.1 Erythroxylum flavicans | reverse complement strand
ATCGTTTGTGTTGAATGTTGAGTTTATGTTTATACTCACCTTTGGATCTTGATTTTTGAGATTAATAAAAATCGATTAATTGTGGTTTTATTATTCTAATTGTGATTTCAATTCTGCTCTTAATAACTTGACAATAAACTGAGAGGGTGAGCAGGGAAAAAATAATCAATTTGAGCTAATGAGAGTTAGGTGAATTAATAGGTTAAGAATTGAATCAAACTAGTAGAATTGTGTAACGAGAGACTAAGCATAGGCTCCCGGTAGGATAATGGACAACTTAGAACTAATTTAAGTTTTGGCCAAATTGCAAATTGAGAGATCGCAATTCCATAATTTAAATTAGGGATCATCGATTAGGGTCAAAAATTATAACTTGAGAGAGAGTAATTCACCCTAGGACCGTTTAGACCCATTAAGTCATTAACTGCATAATTGGTTAGGTTTCTATTAATTTCAAATCAAAATCCCCTTTCTCTCACTTAGTCATTTCTAGGTTAATTTTAAATTGGGTTGGGTGATTGCTATTTTGTTTATACTTCGACACTTTAATTTATCATAATTGATTGTTGATTGATTTAATTTCTGCATTAGTTATTTGTTTAGAATTATTGTAGGTTAGAATGACCTTAGATTTTAGGACTAGTTAGCCCTCCTCGTGGGATCGATACCTTAGGTACTACGCGAACGACCCGTGTGCTTGCAGAATTTAACAAGGTTATAATTATTAAAACTTAGCATGTGTAACCTTACGAACATTGCTTCTACGCTTTCTTCTTCATGTTCACATCGAGCTTTCGTAATTGATCATTCTAATCAAATGACATTTAGTTTTAAGGTTTCAGCTACAAGGCTCAGACTTCTCATGCCTCTTGTGTTCACACAAGAGCACGAATTTAGAAATAGAAAGAAAGAATAGAAAATAAAAACTAATTAAAATGCCTTAGACTAAAGAACTAAACTAATCACCTCCCCAGTAACAGTACCAGAAACTTGATCAGTATTTGGTTGTGTGTAAGTTTTAATTATTAACCCTCGATAATCCATAAGTTTATGGTTCGTTAGCATATTACCAAAGGTGTCAATCCCACAACAGGGAACTGATTTAATCCTAAAATCTAAAGCTAGAACAAATAACAGAAATTTCAGATGTAATGAAACTAATACGAGAATTTAATTTAAACATGAAAATACTAATTACTAAACAATTGCAACACACCCAAGAATCAACTGAAATAAATTACCAATTAAGAGAAAAGGAATTTTACCTACCTTTAATGCTAACCTAACTGATTATGAATTATTGGATTGTTGGTTCTAGACTATCCTAGGGTTGATTACTCTCTCTTGAGTTATAACATTTAACCCTAAATCATAAACCCTAATCAGATTATAGAGGTTGCAATGTCTAAATTCAAACCTATCCAGAAACCTAATTAGTTCTAAAGTCCTATAATAAAATATCAGAACCTATGCAAAATCTCTCTTCGCACAAATTCTCAATCTTATTCAATTCTTGTTTCTATTAAATCACCTAACTCTTGTTAGTCCAATTTAATTGTTTTTATTTAATTCACCTTCTTAGTTTATTATCGAATTATGCAACCACATAATCAAACCACAATAATATCTCATAAACACATAAGCAGTCATATTCTCATTAATTCAAGAATAAAATTCTGAAGGTGAGTTTATAACATCCCAATATTCTAGATCTTATTATGATAAAACTGAAAGAAACAAGAAATACAATCTAAAATGGATGACAGGAGGCAGTGATGTTGGGAAACCTCCTAATCCAAGAAATACGACTAGTCAGCTTCTTCTCCTTTACTCTCTTAGTTTTTCTCTTCCTCTATCTCTCGATGATCTCTTTGTAGGGTTTCTCAAGGTCGCTAATGCAAAAGTTCTCTTTCTGCCTCTTTTGTTGTTTACTAAATATCCTCTTGTATTTTGGGTAACTCTAGGGTTTTTCCAGTCAAAAGGTCAAAAAAATCCTTCCATATTCTTGAGTGTCTACATGCCTGGCCAACGTAGGCCAAGATCATGGGCAAACTTTGGTGCTTCTGTCACGATTGTGGCCTAACATGCCATAATCGTTGGCTGTTGTTTCGGTCCGAATGTCTCCGAAACTCCGTTTCTCTTTAAAGTTGACCTGTAAACACTAACAAACACATCAAGGTACCTTAAAAATATAATATTTAAGCTCAAAGACTTGTACTAACCCATAAAACACTTTAAACATAAATAATTGACAAACTAACACAATTATAACATAAACATATACTAAATAATTGAATTAACAGCTAAACATATATAAAACTATACCCTAAAACACAATGCAATTTACACTTATCATACACGTAGGAGGTTTTATTTAAAAATAGAAAATAAAGTGCAAGCTAAATGAGCTCAGTGAGTGTTGACTTTTTTATTCAAATCATATTTAACAATTTAAACCTCCCTAAAACAATTTCATTTCATTTTTTATCATATAATGTTAATATAAAACATATATTCTTCTGGAAAACCAAAATTTTTAAATTACTTTTAAACCAAATAGTGGCGGCATTATTGTTATCATGAACTTTCTTAAACAAAATAATCCACCATTAAATTCACAGTGCTAATTATGCATCGCTTACCATTGATTGGTTAATCACCAGTTATGGACTTGGTTCTACATTGCTTACTTACACTAAGTTAACCACTATATAATGGTAGTTATGAAGCTAGTTCTACATCGCTTACTCGTAACAATTTTTTATAGCATTATATATACTCCACAAGTGCAAAGGGTGACTCATTAAACCATTGACAGACATAATGCAATTAGGTGTTAATAACTGACGCCCCCCATACATTGCCATGCTCGATCGAAATACTTTGACCGGTATAATAACATATATAAAACGATAGGAAAAATCATATTTCTATGTACCTTAACTTTTGGCATAGAACTTAAATCACTAAGTAAATACAAAGCAACTGACACATTTACGACCCATTTTCTTTTCGAAGTCAATTATAGGAGGATTTTATGTTAGTAACAATACTAATAAAACTCATAATCATAGAATTTAATTCATACTTTAAAATCACATCCCATCAATTCTTTTACGAAGAATTTATTCATATACAATAATTAAAATACACTCATTGTTTTGCAAATTTATCACCAAACACATTCATATGTTATATGCCTCTCTTTTACCTACACAAATCCCATTTCACTTAGGCATTTGTTTCTAAATTCATAAATAAGGCATTAAAACTATATATTCAGTGTAACTGAATTTGAGATTAGTGTTTAATCGCGTAACAAGTATGCTAATCATATTTTTGCTTTAACTTTCGTAAATAAATCTATTACTCTCCGTTTCAAAACCTAACTTTGAAAATTACTTCCCCATTTTAACTTATCTATTTTGTCAAAACACTATCTCATCTAATTAATTCACCATATGGCCGAATATGTAATGCTATTAATGCTAACTTTTTCCATTTGATTTTTTACAATAGTTACCTTAAAATTTCAGCTTATTAACACGATTATTTTTCCATTTTCTTAATATATCATATCACAAATGTATGTTTTAAAACCTATAAAATCATTTAATGCACATAATATCATTCTTAATAATCTAACCTAAAAAATTCTCAATCTTACATATAATGAAATCAAACCAATTCCGTACTAATTCCACGCTATGAACATCATCAAACCTCAAAAAAGAATTATGGATCATAGCCCACTAAAAACCCTAGCCATGGCTAATTCTTTCAAGTTTGACTTTTAGGTCTACTTTCTTGTTTTCAATCTTTAAATGCTTCCGAGCTTATTATCTACTCCATAGCAATCAACAACTCCTATTGATTTCAAATAATACCATCCCACTAAAAAACCCACAAAATTAGTAGCTTAAATAAGGAAAAAATTACCATTTTTTCTTTAAATCTCTTCTGTAATTAGTAAGCAACTATCCTTAATCAAATTTCTTCAAATCTTACTCAAAATTCATGAAAAATCAGCGCACTCTTCTTCCTCTTCTCCTTGGCTGACATTCTCCTTGGCTTCTTTTCTTTTCTTTTTTTGTTTAAGTCTCACGATTATCACCAAAAATGAAGTAATTTACGTCTAAAGTTTGCTTTGTATACTCTCCATTAATGATACGTATGTCATCTCCTCATTGTCCATCTTTAATGACTCATTAATCCACTAACACCACTTATTACAAAAAGACCAAATTGCCATATAATTAATTTCATTCATCAACTAATGAAATTAAATTCCAAAAATATTCCAGAACTATCTTATCATCAAATTGATAAAGAAATAATCTAATTATGGTTAATACTTATTGATTGAATGCTTTAAAAAAATTCGAATGGGTTTAAAATCATCAATATCCATTATTTTCCAAAAAGGGCATTTTAATCTTAAACTTTCAGTGCTCCTAAAATTCATTCTATCGGACTTATTTTTGATCAGTTTCATTACCATTAGAATCTAATACCTATTCTAGATATTTTTAAATTTTTTAAGGTTGGGTGCTTAAAAATCACGATTTAAGCAAAAATGCTATTCACTGAACATAAAATTTTTTATTCAAATAAAAGGAAAAGTTCAAGGTTTTACACATATATTGTCAAATAAGTTTAAAATTAGATTAGATAGTAGAGGGTTTTGAGAGATCCAAAAGGCTGGATATAATCTTACAGACCTATTGAACAAATTATTTATTTCAATGGATTCTTATAGGAGAATAGTTCTCATGATAAGTAGTGGGAGTAAAATGAAATCTAAAATGTTCAAATCTCATGACAATATGCCCAATAAGAACTATTTCCTTAGTTGACACATTTGATGTATAGTTAAAAGGCTATGAGATATTGAAAGATTCATTTTCATGATGAATTTAAACATTTTATTGTTGGAGATGATTTTTTATATATCATATTTACAAGAAGGTTTGTGGAAGTATAGGTTACGTTCTTCTGTGGGAGTATATAGATAAATATTGGTCATCAAGAACAAAAATACATGCTCTCAATTGTTGAATAAATGATAGTTTAAGAATAACTCTTATTGTATATGAAAAATAGTAAATTAATTTTAGGAATTAGATTTATAGGGATAAATATGAAAGTTGTTTACTTATTCTAAGTGTAAGTACATCGATAATATACTAATGATGTGTAGTATTTGAGATATTTGATACCTATGAAGTATTAGAGATATACATTGTTTAATGTATAAGTTGATATTTGAGTTCAATTTTATAATGATATTAACTTTATAAGTAAATCTTAATTAAAGTATATTTTACTTAGAACAATATGACTTTAAACTTGGATTGGTTCAAATGTAGCATTATTTACTAATCAGGCCAAATACATTTTTTATTTAGTAGACATGATTAACTAGAGCAACAAGTTATTTAATAAACTTGGTATAGTTCTTTATATTGTTTATACGATAATGTACTGTAGACATTAAAGTCATTGGGCATGCAAAAAGAGCTAAGATCTCATCAAAGATCTAAGTATATATTTAATTAGTTTCTCTTAATTATAATCACAATTAAGATAAATTTTGTTTGATTTAAGCAAGTGCTCATAATAGATAATCTTATAGAATTATTTCATTAATTCACTACCACAACAGTAGCACTATAATGCCCCACTCCATAAGGCACACTCTTGAACATCTCAAGGACATTCAAGAATATGCCCTATAAAAGTGACATATTAGAGCAGTCACATTCACTTAATATGGTATCATATATAAAACATGGATACTCAAAATATCAACTCTTCGTTCCATTGATAAAACATAATTACACTGTAGCATTACACTCCATAATTTGTATGTAGAGTATCACAATTATCTAAGAGCATATCGCTCTTTAATAAAATATTCTACATTGAATGAGAAACTAAACAAAAATATTCGATCTAAACTCCACAGTCTCAGCTGACCAACCTTTGAACCATTTCTTGAATCCAAAAACACAGTACTAGACTTCTTATAGAATTCTCCTCTCTTAAACCTAAAAATTAATGTTACAATTTTGATGAGTTTTGCAAACTCAGTAAGTGAACCATCATCGATGCGCTCACCCATATCAAACACAAAGATAGGTCACATTTCAATTTACAATCAAATCACATCATCACATATTGAACATCACTTCATATAACATCATATTTCATCAAACACAATTGTGTACTTTATTTCACATTCAGTTATTCAGAACAGTTCCAATAATCCATTTCAATAATTCAAATCATATTTATCAAATTATATACGCAATGCACGTGTGACTCACTTTCAATTGTTACGTTGTTGTGACCGAGTGCCTTTTTAAACTGTCCCATATCTGTTGTACATACGGGGCTCATTAATACCTTTCACGTATCCGTTAGGGATACTTGGATCATTAAAATATTGAGCCTATGGCTCTTTAAGCACATTATGAGATTTAAGCTCTTTTTCATCGGTCACTTTAGTCATAACTCTATTATCTGATCATGCATATCATGTAATGAAATGCATCAAATCACGTATTACACTTTTAACAACTTTCATTTATTTTAGACACAGTCACATTTTTCATGTTCATCGAACATAAGTCCAGCCTTCAACAATTTTATTAAGAACACATATTTATGCCAGATTCATATACAATCAGAACACTTCCAATACATTCCCAATTATCGAACTCCTCGGACCATCAATGTCTAGAATTATCACATTTAGATTATTCATAGTTCAATAATTAAAATATAACCAAAATAAATCAAATCCTAGTGAGTAACATCTAGTTTGACTCATAGTAAGTTCCAAATAGCAATTGCCTCAACAAACCGGTAATGTTTGGATGTTATCGTTCGACTTGAGCATCTAAATCAAACAATACACATATTGTAATCATTACTAATTTGATCAACCACATAAGTATTCAATGATACACATATGTATATGTATTATGTGCAATGCATGCTCAATGACTTTTGCTAGGTGTGTATCCTTAATCATAAGTCTTTATCATTCAAACTTTATCACTGTATATGTCTAGCTTGTACATAGGTTTACACCTCAAGAACACTTGATTATTCTAATTCATCAATCATACTTTCACCAATGTTATTCTAGCATTATATGATCACATAATATCCAAATTTTTATTTACTCCTACTTAATTCATATTATTCATCTCCTTTGAATCACATTAGCATTCCTAAAAATACCCTTATTCCATTAATGACTCTAATTTTCTATATTTGGATTCATGATAACATCAATCCATTCTTAAGTTATAACCATCAATTAACAACCTAACATATCAAACACTTTATCAATTAATCAAGCATCAACTGAGTTCATTTCAAGCCTCATTTAAATCTAAATAAACCATAGGAAAGTACCTTAGCATTTGTTGTTTCAAACATCACTTAAAAGATAACATTTCACTTTTTATGGTAACCCACGATCATGTGGACCTTCCCACAATCGTGACAGATGTTTGTGCAATAGGTCACGACCATGGGGACTATGCCACGATCATGACAGAACCCATATAACCAGGCCACAATTGTGCACTGAAGGTCATGATCGTGCTTTGCCTTTCTTCCTTCATTTCTCTAAGAATTTCAAATACCTAGAACATTATTTACCCTTCAAATTTTCCAGAACTCATGCTCTTTTATGCAACCTTATTTCATACTAATCTAACTACCATATTGGTTACATCAAACCTCAGAAAAATCTACTCAATTGATACATTATCATTCACTTTATACCATTTCATCTTATATCCAACACATCATATACAAAGTTCATCATTTTCTACTTCATTTCCTTTTCATTCTCACCTCAATTCTAACTCTAATTCATTTATAAAACAAATACACTATTTTTTATCATCTATATAAAAATATAACATAACATCATCATTCTTTATCATTCATAAATCTTAGTTCTTCTTATTTCAAGAACATTACATAAACACCTTTATTAAGCATAAATTCACCTTCATTATACCTTAAAACCCAATCTATTTCATCTATCTAACAACTCACATTTTTTAAACACCCAAAACAAAACTTAATGGTCTTCATTCATCCATCAAAATTTCGGCACTCATTTAACACTATTAAAACTCATTCAACACCATTAACACTACCATTCTATATCTAAATTATCATCACAAACGTTTCTTTTAAAACAAACCATGAAGATAATTTATATACTTATTTGTTTTACCTCGAAGCTCTTCAAATCATCACCTAACCCTAGCTTTCATGCATACACGATCAAAAACTCTTCAAGGAGGAAAATGTTAGGTTTTTATTATTAAGATGAAGAGATAGCAAGGATCTTGAAGTGGCTAGTGTTGAATGATAACAAAGCTCAACGTTAAGGGTTGGGTTGTGAGGGTGAGAGAGTCATAACTTTGAGAGAATAAAGAAGAAGATAGAGTATGAAATAAAAACGAAAGATGGTTTTTAGTGTTTGAGAGTATCGTAAGATGGGTTAAAAAAGCAAGGTGAATAATGCTTAGTCAGTGTCATGACACATGTCACGACATTTACCACTTAAAAATTATCTTAATATCTTCTTCATGTAATGATAAATAACACTTAATTACTTAGTTCATTTGTCTCCCAATTTCTTAGCCAATTGTCACCTAATTTTCTATGCAACTTGCTAATAAATCCTAATGCCACTTATCAATTATTTCTACTACCAATTGTCACTTATTTCTATCATCATGAGTCAATTTGTCTTGTCACTTGGCATTTTTCCTAGTCCAAAAATACCCATAATATCATAAATCTCTCGATTATAACAAATAAATTCTAAATTCATAATTAAAACCATCAAATAAAAAATTCACAACATAATAATCCACAAGTCACATCATAACCATTTAAAACTTTTTATACTCGGAATGTGTTAATTGAGTGCATAAACAACCTTTGTAATATGTACAGAAATCATAATTCATACGGGAGTAAAATAATGTTATACATATGAATGCCATGCACCTCTTATTTTCCCAATTCTATTACTCATACATCACGGTCTAGGATCCTATGTCCTAAACGTTAGTATGGAAACGGAATATTACAAGCACAATCATTATATAGAAATACGGTAGAAGATAAATAATTGGCTTAGTGCAAATAAGTTATTATTCTTTTGCAATTTTGTCCCTTTAAGGAATACTTTTGATTCTTCCAGTAAATTTTGAAATTGAGACAGGTGGTGTTTCCTTTAATTTGTTTTCGGTAATGGTGAGAATATTTAGGTGAAGTTTGATAATTGAAAATAATATAGTCCTCTAATATGAATGTCTGAATTATATTGACTTACGAACAGTCTTCCACTCAATTCCAGAGCATCTTTTTTAACGAATGAAATGCAATAGGAAGGAAGCTTTAGAGAGTTCAATTTATCAGTTGGTTATCTACCCCAGATCACCCACAGACATAGGCAAGATGCGTTTACTTGGTTACCAGATGCCTCAGGTACCTTTACTAACAAGTCTTGCTATAAGGCTTTATAGGAAGGAGGTAGGAATGTTCCTTGGTCCAATCTTCTATGGAAACATTCTCTCAATCAAAAAGCAAACCATTTTTATATGGTTGGTTATAAAGAATAGGATCTTTACTAAAAGAATGGTTTAGAATGTATGACCTTATTTGTTTGCATTGTAAAGAGAATAAAGAAGATTAGGATCACTTATTCGTTCAATGCAGATACTCCAAAGTGGTTTTGATTAGAATTTTACATATGCTATCGGATACTTACACTAATGTACAAAATAGTAATTGCAACTACCATTTATTTTATAAGGAAGGAGCATAACAAGAGGATATACAGGTGAGAGAAAGTTTACTAGTACAACTTAGCTGAAGACACCATCAATTGGAATATAGAGATTTTGATAGCTAAATTTGATCATAATGCACTATCCATAGGAATGAAGGCCAGATGGAATTTGTAACCATTGCTTTTAAATTTCATTTGCTTATGTAAGTTGTTTTTGTAGTTTGGATTCGTAATTCATTTCATTGTGAACTTATTGTAATGTTGAGATAGCTTTGCCATAGTTAATTCAATCCTTATTCAAATTTCAAAATGAAAAGTAGGATATTTGTTATTTATGCCCTATAGTCAATTCGTTGGTTATAATTTAGTGACATAATTATTTAAAAACATTCTTTATCTTATACATATTTATATGCATATGATAAAGTCTATAGGATAATTATATAATGTAAATGAAATTATGTTACGATTATAATTATAATATTCATACTACATTTATGTATTATCTCTAAATTGTTCCTAGTTATTGTTTTATTAAGACTAACAATTAATTAACACTCTTTATGTTTCTCCATTATAAAAGGAGTAGTCGATCTCATAGAATAAAATATAAAGATACTTAACAAATCATACTTGTGCTTGTTAAAGAATAATTTCATTAAACTGACCCTAAATGAGAATTGACAGGCCCTATCCTGCAATGACTGTGTAGCTTACTTAGCACCCACAATGCCTTCAATCAATATCTAATCTAACTAGAAAGTTCCCATGGAACTAAACCTATCACCTTTTTATCGAAAAGCATTAACTTAACATAAAAAGATAAAGTAGAGGAGTTTTTTAAAAATATTTTATTAAAAATTTTGGCAACACAATGACTATATTTTGACCCCCCCAAAATCTTTAGAATCCTTATAAAAGTTCAAAACACTTCTATAATTACATCAAAATCCCTATTACATATTTTGGGGTTTAAGTCTACTCATAAGCAATCTCAACAATCACTTCAGTGAACTTTAAAAAACTAAAACATATTTACGCATTTCATTTAAAAACCTTTATATACATGCCTTATTTACGTAAACTACTATAACATCCCGTTCTCATATTAAGGGTTAGGACCCGAAATTTCAGTACATAGGAGCTCAAAGAGAGATTAAGGAAATG
>JANZXP010062748.1:0-11006 GCA_027576715.1 Erythroxylum flavicans | reverse complement strand
AATCCCTTATATAATAAGAGTCCCACTTTAATTCAAATATGCAACAACCTTATCCTTTTAATTTCATCAATCCACAAATCTAGCAGTAATTTAATTCCAATATCACCATAACGATAGGCTCTAATGCAGTGTAGAATTCTTTCACAAACACAAGTATGACAACCACAATTTTTAAATCTCACTACAATTAAGATTTTATATGTCCAGTTAAAATGCCAAAACTAAATAAAAGATATATATAATATATCTTAACAATCTTCCCCTTTTTGGAATTGTTTGTCACAAATATGAAACTCCAGTAAAATAACATGATTGGACATATAACCATCAAATGCACAATCCATATGAGATGAAAAGAGAACTCCCCCTTAATCAAATATCAAGCTCCAAAGAACATCCATAATAACAATAATCTACACATCTAAATTTCTCCCCCTTGAGACAAAAAATGTCAAAAAGCACGATGAATAATAACGCATATACCTTGAAATCTCCCCCCGAATGGAACAATCACTATAAACAATTTGATCTCCCCTTTGGGACAAAACAATGTCAAAACGCATAACCATAAAAATCAACAATAGGAGCAGTGGAAGAATCATAAACACGTTAAGAAGACAAATTACCACATTCAAAACACTGAGAGATATGCCTGAAAGAGAGAGAGATACTCGAGAGAGAGACCCATACTGATGACAGAGCTGAAGCATCTTTGATAGAGCCAAATAAAAGTCACAATGCTAACTACTAAAAAGATGAGACGACAATGGCAACATAAAAACTAAAGAAGAGCTAAAGAAAATAATTTTTTTGACTTTTCTTTTCCTTTTTTTTATTTTTTGGATAAAAAACATCAAACTATACTTCAAAAATGTAAAGCACACAGTCCCTGTGCCCCTCGAAGAAATTCAAACTTGGGCTTATTCCTCGTCAAGTTATCTCGATCATCGGTTTCTTCCTCAAAAGTAATCGACTTGTCATCTGTTTGACCAGTTACTTTACAAACAGTAACTAACTGTGAATCTATACAATTTCGTTTTTTTCCTTCACCACATTTGTGTGCTTGTACTTGACCCTTTCTAATCCAAGTGTACTTCGGTACTATGGATTGCTGCTGGAAATTTAATGGAGAGTGTCTAGATTTTCGATTTTGACCCCTTTGAAACATCATTTGTAACATCTTGTAGCATCTCGGCCTTATGTGCCCGATAACTCCGCAAAAATGACATGTGGGTACGAATCTTCGAATCTTTCTCGATGTTCCTTTTCTCGAACAAATCTGGACATATCATTTTTCTCCTCATTCACCCTAGAGCATTCTCCCTTATAACCAATGCCTTAAAGATCCCTTTTAACTTTAATGATTTCGATCAACTTTTTAAACTTTTTCGTGTTTCCATTCAACATTCTTAAGCCCTTTTCAGTATTTGCTAACTTCAGTCTAGCTTCACTGAGCTCGTCTAAAGCTACCATCAATTGCTTTTCTAACTCTTAGATGGTGTTCTTCATGGAAAGATTCTCTTCCTTCAATATGTCATTCTTTCTACATTTATTCACCCATTTTTCATACATAGCTTTGTAAGCCTCGTAAATGTTCTCTTTTTTCTTACTTGAACCACTTTCATCACTATCATAATCCGAAATCGAGCTTTGAGTTGAATCATTTGCGTTTTTCCAGAAATTTTTCGATTTTCTCACTTTTTCATCTTTAGTTACTTCCTTCTCGGTTACTGTTAAACAAGTAACTGGACTTTTGTTATGCAACGCAACTAACTTAGCATCATTAGTGATTTCTTCTTTACTACCATATTCACTCTCAGATTCATTCTTACTCCAACTGCCAGTAAAGGATTTTCCTTTTCTCTTCTTCAAAGTATTTGCACACTCAGCTTGAACGTGTACAAAGCCTTGACACTAATGACACTGGATTTTCTTCACCTTCCTTTCACCCTTTTGAGCTTTGACTTGTTGCTTTAGATTAGTATTCAATGAGCTTCCTCCATATTGTCTGAATTCAGATTTGTCCTTTTTCATTCTTTTCATCCATTTTCCAAAGTTCCGTGTGAGTAGTACCAAGTCTTCTTTTTCATCAGATTCCTCTTTTGCATCGTTCACACCTTTACTAGTCTTAACCTGTAATGTCAGTCCTTTGCTTCTTTCTTGCTTGCCCCTTAAGAGATTTATCTCAAAATTTGTCATTTCATGAAACTAGGATCTGCACCAACTTGTTAACAAGTTCTGAAATGGTAACCCGCTCTGATACCAATTAAAAAACTGAAGGAGGTAGTAGTTTTGCTAACTTTCCAATTTTATCGTGGTCCATCTCTTGCACAAACAAAAACAAAACCAATCAAAAGCAAAATAATAAATAACACCAAAAATTTAGTAACGCAGTTTGGCAATCCTTACCTACATTTGCGGGGCCCTCACCTAGCTTAAACACTTTCACCGAAGTACAATAGATTTACCCAAGGCTTTACTGAGCCGAAACTACTCAACCCTTGACACTATCTCTCAACCTTACTTCCCATGAAAGAATTTCATACCCAATAACACGACCGACTCGTATTAAACTCAACAGAGGATTTTCTTAACAGTATTTGATAATAAAGATACGAAATAAACAACTCAAGCGATCAATCAACTAAGAAAAAACAATAATATACTTGAGATAAAATAAAGACAACTTTCTGAAAAATTAAGCTCCACTGAAATAAATTTGGAAGTTGTCGTAATAACAATAGGCTGATTCACATAAACACCAACACAAAGCCACAACTGCCCCGATAACACGTTTACCAATTAAAGTATACGTAGCCCATAAAGAAATCAATTAATAATCGTTGCTGCCTAAACAAAAGCCCTTGGCCACACCACTAAAAAATTCTAGCAATCTTTAAGAAGATCTGATAAAGAGAAGGGCAAGTGGAGTCACGGAGACTAGGAAGCCTTAATGTTATGATCTATAACCAATTGACGCTACTCTATTTTGCATGATCATGATGCAGGCAAAAGAACTCATTTAATGGTTCATTGAAATTTTCATGAAAGAATGATGCCTTTAGGTCTTTAGCTTATCCAGAGAAGATTTTCCATTTGACATAAATATTCACCTTACCTTTATCTTGTATCCCCAAAAAATAATAAAACTAACCACACAATAGATATCCTTCAGCTGTTAATTGGTGCACGAAACACACGAACTCAATGCCACATAACCATGTCAACTGTATTACCATACACTCACGTTAGAGGTCAACTGCAGCCGTATATTCAAGATTTGAACCAATCCCTCACACAATAAGAATCTCACTTCAACAGAGTCCCACTTCAATATTTTTCCGTACAAGAGATTCACTGCAGCTATATGTTAGAGACTTGCATGACACAAACACACTTAGGAAGAGTCTACCTTGGCCACACAAAGAAGAGTCCAAATACCAAAATGCAACAATCTCATCCTTTTTGTTTTATCAATCCACCGAACCCGCAAATCCAGCAGTAATACAATTCCAATATCAACATGATAATAGACTCCAATGTAATGTAGGATTCTTTCATAAATACAACCTCTTATTTTTAATCCCACTATAATTTATGTCTTATATGTCCAATTAAAATGCCAAAAATAAATAAAAGATATGTATAATATATCTTAACAATGATTAATTTCTAACAAGTAACAAAAGTAAAAAAAACTAAATTAAGTTTATCTCTTTGCAAATAGCAATTAGCATCCTAAAATTACCAAAAGCATCTTTATAAATCTCCATTTATGAGTTTGGGAGATCTGACATCATCTCATGAGCAATAATTGTTGTAATAGTTAATAGTATTCTCCTATTAAGTTCAACTTTGTTTGTAAAACTTGCTCTAACATACATACTAGGATTAAAAAAATGCCCCAGCTGTAAACAAAGGAGAGTAAAGTTGTCTTTTCTATTTCTAATTGATAAATACAAGATAAGGTGTGTACAAAGAAGGCTTATTTTTTTAGATTGACCTCGATTGCTTCCTTTGCCCTCTCCATAAAATAATAAAAATAACCTATTGTTGTCTTCTCACCACTGTTAGCTAGGCAAAGTACCTTCACCAAAGACTCACAAACTTGGGTGACAAATTGACATTAGGACCAAAGTTTAATATCTTCAGGCATAATTTTAGAAACCTCCAATTCAACATTAGACTTGGCATGCTAAGATGCAACTCACTTATCATTTGTAAACATTTGCCTCAACTATTTCTTCATCATAATAAAACACTAAAGTCATAAGAAATTAGTTATAAATTTTATAATAGCAGGACGATATAAATTTGTACTATTAGTAAAATCCTTTCTCAATAAATTTATGACCCATACAAGATTGTAGATAAATATGGTCACCTTTTTCCTTTCTGCATAGTCTTATCAATAATAGCAAAATATCTAGCATCTCCTATATTTTCCAACTTCAAGTTAATGTAATATGCAACACTAGGCGTCTAATAAAAAGAATCATACTTACTTTACAATCTTCTTCTAGTTGCTTTATAAGCAGAATGATTGTCATTAATGAACTGAACAATATTTTCTAGCCCAACTTCATCAATATTTCAAATAGAGTATCAACATTCGTAACAAGGCCAGATGCATTAATAAACTTCAAAAACATTGTCCTCTTTACAGAATAAACCAAAAAAATTAACAATATGATTATGTCTTCTATTTATTTGACCATTAAATATGATTAAGTAACAGAAGTAGCCCCAAGTCATTCTTCTTTAATCCAAATAACTTTTCATTTCATAAATAGAGCTATTCAGAAGTTTACCTCTATATTCATCAATTGAAGAAGCTTTGTATCATAGATATAAGAGGAAATAACATCTACCATAGGTTGATAATAATAAGACTGGAAAGTATCAAATGCTATACTCAAATCATACCACCATTTAGCCATTTCCATATCCACATTATGAGTTGTTTCTCTAGATTGTAAGGTATTACGAATTTAAGGTTGAGCTCCAAGAGTTGTTGGTGCAAAAAATTAGACACATGTCTTCTTCTTTTCCTAACATTAGGTGCAACACTTCCTTCTTTTTGGGTAGTAATACTACCACCTTCAACATTCCCACTACCATCCTGACCACCAACAAAAGAACTTCTACTACCAATTTCGTAAATCAAAATTTTCCTTTTATCTTTCTCATGTTGATACTCTTCAAGCAAAGTCTTCATTTGACATTTCACATAATGACTCACTTTTTCACAAGGCTTCACGTCATCTTTATCCTTAGCTAAAAGCTTCTTTAATTTGGTAATTCCTCCACCCTTCAAATGTTTGTTACAAAACAAACAAATCGTATGGTTCTTCATTCAGAGAACGAATCTAACATAAGTCCAAGTTGGATCATTGAATTTTACTATACTTGGAGTGGTTAAGTTATTTGGAGTACTTAAACTTTTTTTGTAAAAATAAATGAAGACATATATCAAAATTAACTTAATAACTTCATATAAAAATAAAGTTGTTTAAAAAACGAAGAAATAAATCAATAATAGTTTCTCAATAACTTATGTTTTTTCTAAACCTAAACATCAAATATATATTTTGATTACTACACTTTCATAAATATAACTCATTTTGTTTGATTACATAATTCAAACATAAGATCACAACTATAAACTATTTTGTGTAATTATATAATTAAAAAAATAAACTCATAACTATAACCTATTTTATATGATTGTATAATTCAATCATAAACTTATAAGTCACAACTATAACTCAATTTATGATATTACATAATTCAATTATAAAATCACATATATAATTCAATTTGTGTAATCACATAATTCAAACATAAACTTCTAACTATAACTTAGTATGTGATTCATCCATAAACTTATAACTATAACTTATTTGGTATGATTATTGATTAGTTGATTAAATAATCCAAGCATAGACATAAACTCACAACTATAATTCAATTTATATAATTACTACTCATATAATTCAACCACAAATTAACTAATCCATTTTGATGACTACAAAATCTAAATTATAATATATAACCCAACTTATAATAAAGACTAACGTTTCATTCAAACTTTAATATATCTCAATCTCAAATTTTAGACAAGAACAACCTCAAATTCATAATCCAATTCCAATCAAACAACAAATAAATAACCTTAAACTCAAAATTATAATCCAATCCAAGATTTTAGTTCCCAATCATCACAAAAGTCAAAAACACAACCAATTATAATTTCCAATTGAACACCATGATAATTTTTATGAATGACACAAATTTAAACTTTCGTTTCACTATTCCATAATCACATTTCACATTTCACATTTCACAAGCCATCCATAAGTCAGTAAGTCTAGAAGCCTACAACACAATCAATCACACACACACACTGTTCGATAATCCACAGTTCTACTCACACACACTAGCAAAATGCAATCTTGGCTTAAGCTCACGTGACTAGTAGCAAGTCACAACAATACAATTTTATAATACGAAATTGTAACACAACATAAGAGGGTGATGACTAGTAGTGATTGGCGAGCGATTGGTGATTGACGACTGGCAGAGGAGAGGAGTTGGTGCTTGGTTAGCGAGCTACAAGCTACGGGTGAAGGAGAGGAGATGGTGCCTAGTTAGTAAGTTGCGGGTTGCTACAGATGACGAATGGAAGAGCAAAGGAGCTAGCTAACGACGGTGAATGGCGAGTTGTTAGTATGGTGGAGGGACGGGGGACAGGGGAGGGGATTGTGGCTGTTGCGAGGGGCCTAGATCTGGAGCTTTTGAATGGTGGGTGGGTGACTGTCAACTGGTTCTCTTATGCTTCTACATGACTACGCTTGATTTGGTAGTTAGGTTAAATTTTATTTTGCATTTAAGTCCCTATATATTTTAAATTTTACCATATCAATCACTATTTGATCGGTATTTCAAATACTGGCCAGTACAATATCCTATAGTTTTGTACCAAATGGTAAAAAATTCGAGACATTATGATTCACAAATGAATTTAGGCTAATACCCTAAACACAACCATTTTATTCCAATTCATCAATTGGGAATTTATTAGCATTAAATTAAAGGCTATTCATTATAGATGGTTACTTTAAGAATTTTTTTATCTTTTTAATTTTTTTCTATTTACTGACAATATGTATTGTCTAGCATGGAAATTTAAATTATAGTAATAATATTTTGAATTTTTTGGATTTGATACAATCACATCTTGTTTTAGATTGTTAAAATTATATTAGGTTTAATTCTGATTAAATCTGAGTTTGGATCGAAATAAAAAATTTTAATTTGGAGTCATAGGTGGTCTAGATTTCAAGTGGAAATATCATTTTTGAATCCCTCCTAGTGTTTAAACAGTTCTACTACATTCTTTCTTAGAGACCCTAGAAATATCGATTGATATACACCACCTCATAGAGAGGTGTACCTTCCATTTAGACGAGTCTTGTTGTATGTCAGTGCAAGCTACAAAGTTAATATACCAGTAGGCATGACAATTGGGCCTGGGCCCAGCCCAACTGGACTTGGTCATTAGTAATATTATTTCAAAATTATAAATTAATATTTCATTTAATATATATGACTCTATCACATAAATCATTATTAATACTAATGAAATGTAAGAATCATACTTTTATGAATTGTTATTCCATCCAGTACATTATATATATAGATTTATCAATTCAATACCATCATCATTATTTCACGAAAATTTTTTTGTTATTATTTAACTTAACAAGTTTCACAAGCTTTATATAATCAAAAGGATACATATATCTTTGTATGTAACTTTATGATTCTTATCATATTGATTTAACTAACATGATAAAAAAGGATAATATTGGTTATCCAACTTTGTATTCTTACTACTTATGTTAAACATAAGTCTCCTTTGATCCAGGACATATAAACTATTTGTATAAAATTGAATAAACTACTTTTACTCAACAAACTATTTCTTATCATGCTTTGAACATTGTAATAATGTGGAATCTAAATTCAATATCAAGTACTCATAAGCATGAACTAAAAATACACATGACCTCTATTATATCATCTATAGGCAAGAAAAGTCATGCAATCATTTCTTCTAATGATAAATATTGTCATTCCTTTAACTGTTGTCCATGTTTATGCTTCTAATAGGCTAAATTGACTGAAACAATTTTATCAGGGTGTCCATATGGCAAAGCTCTATTCATGCAACCTCTTACATCTTGTTATCATGATGTTGACGTACATCTTACATATTGCCATTAAAGTTAATAAGACATTAGTCAACTCAAAATGTCAATAAATTTTTTTCATCTATATGATTTTAACATATCTCTAAAACTTTGTCACTGAATTCTCAACAGGGTTCATAACAAAATTACATAATGGGCATACAATTTTCTTTTCTATCAAAATTTAAGAACTTTTCTCAAATAGAACCTTTTCCAAGAAATTTGGTTCATAAACTTGGTATCAACTATACTAAATAAGATAACTTCTGCTCAGAACAAAAATAAATGTAAGAGAAGCAAGCAATTGATTATATGCCATGAATACTAAATAAGATTAGGGCTTTAATCATGTATTTAGTTACTCTTATTATTTTGTTCAAAATAATAGCTCTCACTACTATTCAAAAAATTGCTCTAATCTTTCTAGTGAGTTAGGATCCCACAAATTTAGTTGGTCTTAAGTTCACTCAATAAATCAACTAAACTTAAATTAGGTAGATAATAACTTTATTAATCACATCTCATATGACTCCTGAATCCGTTTCATGACAACTCTTGTCAAAATATATTTTATATGTTATTCCTATCCTTGCCTCTAAATTTATGTGATCGTGAGTTTGTTCATCCAAATCACGCAAATTTAGTTAAGTAGGACCCATGGTTATAAGACTAAACGTATTTAGGTTAAAACGTCCTTAAGTTTGCTCAATAAGCCTAACAATAAACAGAATCCTGGTTTATTCTTATAACAATATAAGACAACAATCATGTTCTCAACATATACTTAATATTTAAACGAGGGATTTAATTCTATTCGTCTCATTAAATAAAAAATTACCTGTAAAATATCATACATATAAAACATACAATTCAACATGCATAATATATGAAACATATATTCAAAAATGCAACTTTGCCCTTATAATCAAATTTTATGCATAAAATAACAAGTTTTGTTTGATTCTAGTTATTGATCTTCATATTATGAATTAATTTTTTCAACTTCTTAGAAAAAAATTAGGCTAAACTTATTGATTCCTAAATAAACTAAATTCCTATTCGAAATAAAATTTTAATTTTATTTGAAAATAATTTTTAAATTCAATTAGAAATTAATTCCAATTATCTGGACTCATTTAACAAAATTTAATCCAAAATAACGTTCAATAAATAATGCTTCTTGCTTATTATAATTTAAAAACTCACTTTCAAAATTCAGCAAGCAAGAAATTCTAATCCAATTAGAAAATGATTTAAATTATTTATAATCTAATTAGAAATCATTTTCCTTATTTAGAAAATTAATCTCTAATATTTAAAGGAAACCACTTTCAAAATTAAATAAAAAACTTTTAATTTGATTAAGAAAGTCCTTTATATTATTTATTTTGAGATTTAATTTCTTGACTAATTGGAAAATCTTTCCTTAATCAATTAAAAAATATTTTCAAAATTATTAAAGAAAGCTTGTATTTCTTAATTAATAAATGAAAACACTTTTTAAATTTTAATTAAGAAATTACATCTTCTAATAAATCAAGAAACATATTATTTATAAATAAATTAAATAATAATTCTCTAAACAAATAAAATTATAAAATTAATTTATCTCAATCAAATTGAAACAAAAAATTAAGAAACATCTTTCTTAATCACTTAAGAAAACACTTTTTTTAAGTTTAAAAAGTCTATTTAATTGAAAATAATTAATTTTAATTCTATAAAATAATTTTCAAAAATTTAATAAGGAATCAACATAATTCCTGTCAGGTTTGTCTTTAACTTCTTTCCTTATTCATGTTTCAAGTTATTTTATTAAAGAGATCATAATGGAAATTGCTGGAGTATTTGCAAAGTGACGGTGATATGTTTGGTATGCTTTTAAAGGATTTGTTATACACCAAAATATCATAAAAATACAAAAATAAGTTTTCATAAGTAAAGTATAAAAATGTTGGCAAGAGGTGTTACGCCTAATTTATAATGGTCATCATGCACTCAGCAATCTATCTTAGAAATGTTTGGTGGGTGCATATATATTTGATGATATCAGAATTATGGATCAAGTTTAGAAAATTACCTCGCTCCAAAAAGTTCATCTATCTAACAAATAGCTCCTTAATAATAAGCATAGAAAATTTATCTTTTATAGTGTTCTTATTTACTTCTATATAGTCAATGCAAAGTTGCCACCAACAGAGAGCATGATGGAAAATCATGTCAATAAATTTGACACCTTCTTTCAATTGAATTGTATGATCGTGGACTTGAGGTCAAGGCCGTTCTTAATATTTTATAGGCCCTGAGCGAGGGGAAAAAAAGACCCTGGGAGAAGAAAAAAAAAGGCCTTGATAAATCAATAGTATATATATATAAATTTTAACGGTATAGTTTTATTATTAAAATTTAATATTCATATATAAGTGACTTAATACAAGAAATTAATTTTTAAAAATATAAGAAATTAACATACATAAGAGAAAATATAGTAAATTATATTTTAAGTTATTAATTATCTTAAGTTTGTCAAGTCAAATATTTTTCTATTCTGCATGTATAGAAATGATTGAATATTATTTTGTCAAGCAACTAGATAAATGTAATATGTCATATCAACTATTTACGATATTATTATCAAATAATTTTTATTATATTTTATTAAGTTTTAAGTAATAAAAATTTTCTTTTGTGGGAATTAATATAATGGTAAATGTAGTATATCATATTAATTATTTATGGTATTATTTAATT
>JANZXP010062717.1:0-11007 GCA_027576715.1 Erythroxylum flavicans | reverse complement strand
GTCGACTACACACCGACTAGTCGACTATCAGTTACAGCTGAACCAAATTGACTTTGTTAATTGTCATAAACATCTTGGAATCATTAAGTAAAGATTATGTATTCAGAGGATTGATGATTTTGGTGACTGCCTAGTGTGGGTACACCACTCTTGTGGAAGTTAAGCTTTTGTCCCAGATCTTGTATATGTGGGCTTATTATTGCTTATCTGTGAGGGTATGAGCATAAGAATGAATTGTCATTTATCAAATGCTCAAGTATGGATGTTTGGAATAATATAAGAACCCTTCGCTCATGTGTCATGACTCCGAATGTTGGGCTTCGGAAATGGGGTCCAGCAGTTATAATCCCATTTAGTCATTTGAAAATCTTAAAGATTCATAACATATAAACATTTCATCTTCCTTCATTATATGAGTCTTTTTATTTATCAAGAGGTATTAAACTTTAAAAAAACTTTTTGACCTTCCAAACACTATTCAGGGGATTTTTGGGAACTTTATAATTATAATTATATTAAAAAATTAATTTTAAGCATTTAATAGTTAAAATCATGATTTTTAGAGGATTAATTAATGAATATAACTTAGTGGTTGACCAAAGTTGGTTAAATGCATAACAAAGATATATGTTAACATATTGGCCGATTAGTGCGATGATGTGGTTGATCAATGTCCCTCTATAGGACTCATTGGTTGACCAATATACCTTAGTGGTTGATTAGTATGCAATGACTAGTAGATTTTTATTTATTGAATATATATTAGTTAACCAATATGACCTAGTGCTTGACTAGTATACTATAATTAACCTTTACAATGGTTAGTTTTTGGCTTCAATGACTAGTAAAAGTCATGAAACTAGGTAAATGCATATTTTCCCATTGGTTCTTGTATCAAAAAGTATTTGAGTTTCATATACATACATTTTTAAGTGTTTATCAAGTATTTGAGCATTCATTGTCTCATATTTGGGTGAATAAGCCTCTTTGGTATTATCAAAGTTAAAAATTTAGATATCTTGAGTTGTAAACATTTATTAAGATTTTTGTATTTTACATTTGGTGGTATTTCGAGTGACATCAATGTTCCTCTTCACTATTAATGAAGGTTATACAAAGGTTCTTGTTTGTTAAGAAAAGATAGCATAAAGGATATTCTTCACGTTGAAAGAAGAGTTATAGTAAAATTTTAAGAAGATTCTCAAGAGTGGATGTAGCCAAGGGTTATTAAATTTTTTGTTTAAAATTTATCAACACCCAATTCACTCTTTGCTATTATAGACTAATAAGTTGTACCAGACTGATTCTATTAGGCTAATATTTCAAACAAAATTGTATAACAAAGATCATATTGTCATATTTAGGAGCATCATTATCATTCAATCAAGAGGGACAAAACATTGTTATAGCCTCCTTCTTTGATGGAAATGATCATATCTATTTGAAAACAATGGTGAAAATTTTCTTAATGGCCAAAAATGTTGACTACGGAAATTGTCTCAAGTAGTTCATTTATTCCTGCTAAAACTATAGATGATAAAAAAGTTTCCAAACTAAAAAAGGAAATGAGATCCTCTAGATAATAGACTAATTTCCATAAATAATAAGGCTATTCACATTTTATTTTTATGCATTAAGAAATAAATACAGTAGGGTCTCTATGTGTAAAATGACTAATGAAATTTGGCATAAATCAAGAAAAAAGAGAGAAAAGTTAGCATGTTAATACATTAATAAGAATTATTTCAAATGAAGTATAATGAAAGTGTATCTAGAATGTAGAACTAGATTTGTTGATATTATTAATGCTATTAAGGGTCTTGTAAAGATCTATATTAACGTTAAAATATTAAGCAAGTTGTTTAGGTAACTTCCAAAGAAGTGATAAGGTAAAGTGATGACTATACAATAAATGTCATGTTTATATGGCCACAAAAAGAGAGATGCATAAAAAAATTATGTCTACAGTAGCTATTAATGCTAAAAGAAGAGCTTATATTATTGTCATTTCTATATATTCAGTTGGGAAATTTTCAATCTTCCTACCCCAAGCAAAACGATATAATTATCAGGGGCGTACTTTACCTCTAAACTAATAACCTGAACTACAAGCCTCCTATCGGGGGTGCTATACTAATTACAAATTAAAACAATTTCGATATAGGAGAATTTCATCCTCAAACAGCAATCGAAGGTCAACTTCCATAGCCTAATGACGCAGAAATGGGGAAAAGAATTAAAATAACAAATGAAAGGACCAAATATTTTCCCTAAAAAAATCCATTATTACATAGGAGTTTAAAGATAAAATAAATGGGGCTCTTGTTTTTCTCCCCAAAACTCATTGCTACTTCAAGACAAAATGGATAGGGAAGGAATCTTAGAATTAGGAGAAAAGGAAGCCTGAATCCTTTGGAATTTCTATATGGATCTGACCTAAAGTGATAGGGAGGAATTGTCCATAACAATGCGTCAATAATTAAGTGCGCCAAAGTTATCATTATTAGTTTGCAGACTATTAGTTATTAGGGTGAAGGACTAAGAAATTAATCCATTTATTACATTTGAATTATAGAGTTACATGAGGAAAAAATGGGAAGAAAGAAACAAATACCAACAGATCTGACATCAATATAGTAAATGGAAGTTTGAAAGGTTAGAATTCTTTGCCACCCCTTACCTCAGTATATGTCGAGGTTGTAAATTTAGCCCTATAACCATACTATCATATGATAGCCATAAATTTGAGAGAAACAAATGCAAACCACTAAAATTAGAGTGGGTAGGGGGGATGCGTATCAAAGTTGCAGATAGCTTATACGATCTAGGTGCAAAAGATATTCTTAGTTTAAGGAATGCTATGAATTCCATAATCATTCCAAAAATGTGCAAGTTTTTTTACAACTATAGTCTCTTATAAGCTCTACTAAAGGAGCGAAATTTCAAACGTCGATAATAAAATCCCAGTAAAAGAGGTTTTATAAGTAGAGTTCTTGGTAAAGAATTTAGGAAATATGCCATGTTGAAACCAATAATTGCTCATCTTAATAATAAACATGCTCTTTTTTGGGACTCCAAAAGCTATTTGGACCCAAGATCTTAAACATACACACCCTATAATTTTCACTACCTTTGAGAAACATCTAGAACATTATAATTCTTGATCAAGTGGAATTGTTCCCTGTAACTATCATGATAGGAAAGAAGTATCTAGAAACAACTAATGTAAAAGCATGAAAGAGAGCTCCAAAACTGAGTACTTCTTGAGTTGTAGTTGAGATACCAAAAGAGTACATTTAAGAATAATGTCCTGGACAATCAAGTAGAGATCTGATCCTACATTCAATAGAATAATTACAAAACTTTTTCATATTTGATTTCACGAAGCCAAAATCACCTAAAATTATATAAAATGATTAACACATAAATCATAATAAAACATGAATTATAATTCGTACCTTATTCCAAAGCTTGATCATTTTGTTATTATATCCCTAAAAACATTTTCAAAATAGGCTCATCTCAACCACTATAGCTGCACAAGTATTTGACCTCTAATAATATCTATAAAATGAGTTGAAAGAACTTTATAATTATTATAAAGAGGGTTAGGTAAAGAGTGTTAGCTCTTTTAGAGCCTAAACATATTTATAAAATTTTTATACATTTTAATAATATAACTGAAATTAAATTATAATTTCTATTAAACATTAATTAAATACAAATTATACCCAAATAAGATCTAACATCTCATATTTAATTACAAAGTTTCTCAAAATTTACAATCAAGTTTAACTTGATTAAAATATATTTTCTTTGTTCAATCTATTCTTTGTGTGTGATCTATTAGGTTCTCAAATATGTTGATAATGGATATAAATTATAATCTTAAGTTATATTTAGTATTATATAAATTAAACTCCTTTAATTTATCTTTAATTCTCTAATTAGAAAATTTATATCTATAGATTAAGATTGAAGTCTAGCAACACATCATATCCACCCAAATATTTAAGAATATCAAAATGGTTTTGACTAACCTTTTCGTGCATGATTTTTTTGTATAATTTATCCCTTTCATCATACAATGTTTTGAGTAGACATAGAGTATGAAATTAATGTCTACTCTATCATGAGTCCAACCATGTTAGTTCTCTACTATTAGTAATTGATTCAATTAATAACATTTGTAAACTATTTTACAAAGTATATTACACTTTGGAAAAGCAATTTTTAAATTAATGTTAATCGTGAATAATAACACATTCTTTCTAATTACTTTGGGGGTGATAATTCCTATATTGATTACTTAACTACCTTCAAATAGTTTATGCTACTTCCAATGACTACTAATTAAGCTATCCTTGACTAGAACAAATCATTGGTAATATCAAAATATAATAATCCCTTTACAAGATAACTTTGGAGATCTCAAGTCAAAGAATTACTTATATAATCATCACAATGAGAGTTTTCCTAAACATATGATAGAAGTAATATTCTAAATGGATTTTTCATATGAGATCAGTTCAGTAAACTTGTTCTCTACTAAGCACCTATACATTTGTTTAAGTATTTCCATACTTTAGTCTATAAGATCGGCTACTTTCTTCATAAGGAAAGTATAATATGTGCTTATTTTTTTATGCTCTATTAATATCCAATCTTAATAGAACAATGACTTGGAACAATTTAAGGATAATATATGAATGCAATATTAATCTCATAATTATGATCTTATCATAATTTAATCTTCAATGTATATTTATCCAATGGGCTTTATTATGTACATTTAAATATGTATAAGATAAAGAATGACTTTAAATTATTTTGCCTCTAAACTACAACCAACTTATTGATTGTAGGACATAAACCAACATAATCCCTAGTCCAATGTCTAAATTTTTCACAAGCCACTTTGAAGGATTTATTTTAAGAATTGACACCGATAAAGGCTATAGTTTTTATGATTATGTTGTTATAAGGTCTTCATAAGTATAGTCAATTTTTAATTGTACAATCCCTTAAATTTAATTAATTCATTAATGATAGGTTAGAATAGTGCTACTGCTATTGTTAAATTAGTTAGTCAGTTCACTCAAACTATGAAGCACAATTAAAATTTTCACTGCTTTTTTATAGTATCAAAGCCCTCCATCTTAAAAGAGATAGTCTAAATAGTGAGTTTTCTCACAAAAAGTTACTTAGGTACCTCATTCTCCCAAAATATCTTTTGTATTTCTATGGTGCCAAACACTTTATAGAGTTACTTGTAGATACCTGGATTTGATGAAGATTACATGATTTTTGATCTTGATAACAATTACCTTCTCTGAGTAGAAAAATTGGTTTCTCTCCCCTTCTCCCTTTCTTTTTTCTATACATTTTTTTCTTGATGGATGTGTAAGTTCTTTTTAAAACGTATATATTAAGGTAGAGAGAGGACCAATTTTATGTGTGCCTTTCTTTTAATTTGATATGTCCTTCAAGTATTAATATGTAATTAATTAACAAATGAGAATTTTTTATATTAATAATTTCCCAATAATATTAGATTGAGTAATTGTATTTGAATAGGAGGTTACTAGCCTCAATCCTTAATTTTTAGGCCATTTGAGAAAATCGTCTTACAACAACTTCCAACAATCTCCCACTTGGCCTAAAATTGGATGAAATTAATGCATAAGTATGGTGCATTTACAATTAAGCACCAAAAGTCATCATCAAAATATCATAATGATCTAAATATGATAAAACACTAAATGTGGGTTAAGGCAGTTGTATATTTATTACATAACATACTCCCTTCCATATACCACAAATACCAATGTTTTACCATACTAGACCTATAAATGACACATAAATTTCATCATCGTCCATAATAATGTTTCTAGTAAATTCAAGTTATGACATGTTATAACACAATTATGTGCACATTATAACTAGAAACAATAAATGGCGTATATTAGAAACACATCAATGAGCTCAAAGTGTCAAATTCATTAGATATATCATTCAAAAGGATAAACAAGACCCATTCTTTATAAATGTTCTTTAAATGTCTTTGATTGTAAACCTTTAGTTAATGGATTTGCTATCATGAGATCTGTTCTAATATGCTCAATAGAAATTCACTATTTCTAAACCTCCTTCTTAATGGCAAAATACTTTAACTCCATATGTTTGGCACCTCTTAAGTATTTGTCATTTTTTGAGAAGAACATTGCTACAGAATTATCACAATAAAATTTCAACGACTTAGTAATGGTGTCGATAACCCTAAGTCTTGAAATAAAAATCCACAGCTATAATGCATGTATTATGGCTTCAAAATATGTCAAAAATTTTGCTTCTATGGTGGATAAGACAATGATAGATTATTTAACAATTTTTTATGATATTGCTCCTTCGGCAAGAAAGAACAAATAACCATAAATTGAATTTCTATTATCAATGCATCCAACAAAATTTGAATATGAGTATCTAATCACTTCCAAGTGATTAGATCTTCCATCAAGTGATTAGATCTTCTATATACGAGCATGGAATTCTTTATTCTTTGAAGATATCTAAAAACTTTCTTTACAACTTTTCAATGATTAATTCCAGGGTTACTTTAATACCTGCCTAGCATTCCGACCACAAAACTAATATATGATCTTGTAGAAGTTTGTGCATACATTAAACTTCCCACAATAGAAGCATAAGGAATTGCTTCCATTTGCTTTCACTTTATATCATTTTGTGGACATTGCATAAAACTAAATTTATCTTCTTTTTGAACCAGAATAGTTCCAGAAGAACATTTTTGCATATTAAATCTCTCTAGAATTCTTTCAATATAGGCTTTTTGAGACAATCCTAACAGTCCTTGTGATCTATCACGGAATATTTCAATTCCTATCATATAAGATTCCTCTCCTATATCTTTCATTTGAAAATTCTTTGAAAGATAATCTTTTGTCTCATGCTATATACCCAAATCATTAGTAGCAATCAAGATATCATCAACATATAGGACTAAAAATAAAAAATTTTCTCCCACTGATCTTTTAGTATATACAACGATTAACAAGATTTTCTTCGAAACCAAAAGAGTTGATGGTATCATTAAACTTAATATACCATTGCCTAGAAGCATGTTTGAGTCTGTATATTGATTGCTTAATTTTACACACCATATGAACTTTTCCTTCAATTAAAAACCTTCGAGTTAGTCCATATAAACTTCCTCTTCAGGATTTCCATTTAGAAAGGCAGTTTCCCATCCATTTGGTGTAACTCTAAATCAAAATGAGTTACTAGTGTCATAATAATATGCAATGAGTCTTTCTTTGAGATAGGTGAAAACGTCTCTTTATAATTAATGCCATCCTTTTGAGTATATCTTTTAGCAACAAGTCTATCCTTATATCATTAGATATTGCCATTCGAGTCAAGTTTGGTCTTGAAAACCCATTTACACCTAACTCTTTTGGAACCTTATGGCAATTCAACTATATCCCAAACTTTGTTATCATTCATGGATTTTAATTCTTCCTTTATGGCATCAACACACTTTTATGACTCAACACATTACGGTTTGTGAAAATGAAACTAGATCTATATTAATTCCAATATCAAAATCTGATTCTTGCAAATAAATGTGATAGTCACTTGAAGTAACTAATTTCCTTATTCATTGAGATCTTCTTAAAGGTATTTCTTATGACTCTTTTGCTTTAGAATTGTGTGAGTTAGTTTCTTTAAGGGATATTTCATCATTCAAATGTTATTTGTTGTTTTCAATATGTTCTTTAACAATTGGAAAAACATTTGGAACAATAATGGACGAAGGAACACTTACAAATAAAGGAACATTTATCTTTACTTCCTTTATGTCCACAGTTCTTTGTTCCTCACTCCCACTAACTTCATCATTTTCAATAAATTTTGCCTTACCAGTTTCCACTGTTCTTGGACTATAGTTGGAACAATAAAATATATACCCTTTAGAGTTCTCTGGATAACCAATAAAGTAACCACTAATAGTTCAAGAATCTAACTTCCTTTCATGTGGATTATAAATTCTTGCTTTTATTGGGCAACCCCAAACATATAGGTGCCTTAAACTATGTTTCCTATAAAGGGTTTTTTGGATGATTAACAGTGACAAATATTGCAAATTTAAATCTGAAATACCAATATCCATGTCAATATTGAAACCACATTCAAGAACGATTATACCTTTCTGAAGTGGAAATGGGAAAAGACAGAAAAGAGCACGTTAAACGATGTGCCTCTACTGGTATCCACACACACACACATAGGACTGAATATCACACTAATGATGTGCTAGCACCAATCTCACCCTCTTCCTCTCAAGATGAAGATGTTTATTAGGGTTGTGATTAGAAGACCGTTCATGTTCTAATCATCCATATTTCTATATATATATAGGAAAACCCTAATTGGTTAAGAGAGAATTAGACTAGGCCCAAATCTGAATTAGGCCTATTGAATGCTTAGCATGCTTAGTGTGCGACCCTGTAGTCTTGTTTAATATTAGTAGCAGGCCCAAACTTCTTTTAGGCCCACAAGTTATAAGTAGCCTCTAGCAAGACATTATAACTATCTAATATTAAATAAGATTGGAATATGACATTATCTGAATCATAACTGATAATTAGAGTACATTCTATAATTGGTTCGTGGGGCATACATTAATTGTCATGACCCGAAACCACATCAAGCATATGACAACCACCGTATACCTGGGCTAAAGATACTCATAGTACATTTAACCAAACTATGCAAGGCTAACTGGATATCTTTAAAAACATTTCAGCAACATAACATCTATATTTTGAAAATCCCAAAATGAAAAACACCTATAAATTAGTTTCAAATGCACTTTTATATTCACCTTAAAACTTTACCACAACTTCTGGACTTTGAAGTCCACTCAAGAGCAATCTCAACAATAGTACAAAATGTTCATACATAAAGTCATTTACAAACTATAAGACAAACAAAAGTTAATTTACAAAATTATAAATCATATTAACATAATCATGAGCCACTATACATCAAAAGTACAAAATAGAGACTATTCATATGCTATAATGCTCCGAATATGCCAAAAGACCGCACGAACCACTCAGAGCTTCAAGCTCACCAAATTAACCTGCATGGTTAGGAAGTAGAGGCGGTGAGTACACTATGTACTCAGTGAGCAGGAAAAATATATATCACAAACAGAACCCGGTACACACCAAGATGGTCTAGATAACCTAAGGATGGTTTTACGTATCTAACGTGCATATAACCACCTATGAAGTTAACATACATGATATAGAAACAGATAGGCCTAGTCTATGACTCAACCCATAATGGTTAGGAACCATATAGGCCTAGCCTATTAATCCCTCAACTAGTGAATATGGGTTCTAGTTCCAGTACACAAGAGCAGAAAAGCATCACATATAAAATTAAATCTCAACAGGAAGCCAAATCTTATAATAAGCCAAAATAATTATGTGTGTCACCACTAGCCAACCAAACTAGTGTATACACCTCCTAAATCTCGGTATTGGCTTAACTTTCATCTGTGGTGAGTCTAGACTACGGTTGACAAGAGCGTCATAACCCTAGGCGATGATCTCGTCAGTGACCAGACCTCTAGGTATGCAATCACCCACAAGTCCTGTAGAATGGTGTCATTACAAGGACTTGACTTTTATGTACCAATGTCAAGGGTACGAGGGTCACTTAATCTGTTGTGCTTAGCATACGAATGGCCAATCGTTACCTCATCAATCACAAAAAAATCATATACAAATATTTAGTACTAAAATCAAGTAAGGTACCATGCCATTATTTATCGGTCCAACCGATAAAATGAAACATTTCTATAGCTCTAAGCTAAAAGAGAATACATGTACGCAATATATATGACTCAGTTATGCATATGTAAGTTCCAAAACAATATTTCATACAGTAAAAGTCATCTTTTGCACTCCAAGTGCAGGGTTCTTCAAAAATGTAGTTTCAGAAAATAAAATATTGTCTTTTGCACTTCAAATGCAGGTTTGTTGAAAACAATATCATTCTTGAAAATACGTAATAAAAATATTAGTTTCACTCCAAGTTCAAAGAGTTATTCAAAACAATGTCTTTTATTAAACACATAAGTATACTAGCATCTATTTGAGATTCAATTCTACTATGCATTACCTAAGTTCAAAATTCACATACAAGTCATCATGCATGTCTTGGGATGTCCTAACCCATTTGAGAGATATGTTTTCCTTAACTCATCTCAAAAGAAGGTGTACAGTCCTTTGACTTCAACAATCCTTTATACGAACTCCTTGATCTATAGCTCCCGAGCCTTTATACATACAGATGCAATGTATTTACTACTCAAACATATAACTCATATTTATACCCCATCATATAAGTGTATAAAACATAATATCACTATTTTTTAAGCTATAGGATTTAGCCATTAAGCTTCTCAAATGGTTACTTCCTTTATTATTCACATAAGCTTTCTTTTGCATTTTCCAAGGCCTTTAATGCCTTGATTCAATACTTACACATTTCAAAGCATAATTGAGCACATTTTTATCCAAGCATATTAGGCCACAACTCATCAATCTAAGCAACAATTCAAGTTTACTCTAAGTAAACATGAAAGCCTCTTTCCAATGCACAACATCTGAACCCTTAAATCCTAAGCCAAGTTCACTTAGGCATTTTATCAGTCACATAAAGGCATAAATTTGAAAGCCTCCTTCCAGTATGCATCTTCCTCATTTTTCATCATCAATTCACTTCATACATACACAATTAACAATTCGTTTAAACCATCAATTTCAAACGATATTCAAAATTTCAAAAACTTTCACCAAAGATAACGCATTTCGATTTTGGCTTAAGGAACCTCCTCCATGACTCATTTCATTCATCTAAACCGTGTTTCATGCATATTCAAGCATGGAGAACAACATATCTTAACACCAA
>JANZXP010062636.1:0-11010 GCA_027576715.1 Erythroxylum flavicans | reverse complement strand
CATTACCTTTGCCTTTTACTGCTACTTTGGAATCATCTCCAAAAGAGACATTTCCACTTACTGATTCATCCAACTCTTTGAACATGCTTTTCTTTCCATATATGTGATTGCTTGCAATAGTGTCAAGATACCAGGAATTTTCTTGAACACTATCATTCTCTTGTGCTAGAAGAAGAATTTCTTTCTCATCAATCTTCTCTACATCGGTGGTTTCCTCTATATAATTGGCCTTCTCCTCAACTTTGTTGCTTGGTGCTTGACATTCTCTAGCATAATGGCCAAATTTATGACAATTATAACACTCAACTTAAGAATTGTTGTACCTTGAGTTTGGATTTCCTTTTCCACAACCTCCTGATAAAATTTCTCTTCTTTTATAGTTATTGTTGAAATTTTCAAAGTAATTATTAGAATTCCAACTTTGTCCACGTCTGCGTCCTCGTCCGCGACCTCCACCTCTTCCTTGGCTATGACCTCATCCTTGGCTGTGTTGGGATCTCTCATTCCTATGAGACTCGTCTCTCTTACTTATATGGAGTTGTGTTTTAAGGAGTTGTTCCAAGATCCCTTGCTTTTTCATTCTTTTCTTTATAGGCTTATAATGTTCCCAATAGTTGTTCAATTGTCATGTTCTCCAAATCTTTTGTTTCTTCAATTGTTCTAACAATGTGCTCGAATTTGGGGTCTACTAAGCAAATTATCTTCTCCATGGTCTTCACGTCATCTTACTTTTTGCTATTTCTTTTCAATTGATTGGTAATGGTTTGAACACTAGAAAAATAGTCAGAGACTAATTCACCTTCCATCATGTGTAACAACTCAAACTCTACTCTAAAAGTTTGTAGACGAGTCTTCTATACTTTTTCTTCACCCTTGTAATAGACTTGTAGTTTCTCCCATACTTCTTTAGCAGAGGTTGCATTTGGGATTTTGTCAAATCCATCATCATTTAAAGCTTGGTAGATGAGGAAGAGAACTTTTTTGTCTCCCTTTCTTGAGTCCCTTAAGCTTTCTTTTTGTTTTGAGGACAGTTTCAACTCATCTTTTAGCTCTTCATAACCTTTCTCCACAATTTCCCAAACATCATGTGCTCCAAGAAGTGCCTTCATTTTGATAGCCCAATTGTCAAAATTATTGCCCTTAAGTGGTGGAACTTAAAATGATGTTATACCATTAGTAGCCATAGCTCTTAATTGAGTCAGATTTTAGCAATTCTGAGTCCGTAGATGGTTTTGAAATGATGAAAAAACTTTTAAGAGTTCTTCTGGCAAAGTTAAAGTCAACAGTCAAAGTTAACTATTTGAATAGACCAACGGCTTAGACGGCTAGGTGAAATAGCTTAGATGGCTTGGTCAAACAGCTTAGACAGCTTGGTTAATGGCTTAGACGACTTAGTCAAACAGCTTAGACAGCTTGGTCAACTACTCTAACTCGACTTAACTAGTCCTAACTCGGTGAGTTGACTTAGTTTTAACTTGATGAGTTAACTCAGTTGCGAGCAGCAAGTTGTCGGCAACTTGTGAAGACTTATTTGATCTCCGATTGGGTTGATTTTTTAGGCAGCATATTTTTGTTTTCTTCGTCTAGATCTTCTATTTGATATATTATAGTGATAAGTGTGTAGTAGATTTCCTAAGCTCTTAGTCTGAAGAAATATTATGTGATGTGGAAGATCAGCAAAGTTGCATGCACAAAGCATACTTAGAATTTCAAGAGAACTTAAAAACTTTGCTCTAATACCACTTTAATGGAAATTTACTCACATAAACACTAAACTTTTATTTGTTCAAGATGGCCCAGATTTGATCAAGGAAAATAGAAAATAGATTTCTAAGGGGAAAACACATTTAAAATTCCCAAAGATGAGTGATCCTCCCTTCTGATCACCAAGAAGATGATTAACTTGTTTCCAACAACATGATTGTTAGAGGAAATAGAGTAACCCAACAATATGAATCGCTTTAGTAGAAGAGGGTTTACCTAAGTAGTGAGGCCCATGATGCAAAAACAGAACGATGATCACTGGGGAAGATCTTGTTCCTACCTCCAGCCAGAGGCAGCTCAACTTTTTCCTAAACTATGTGAGAGAAGAAGATTCAAGAAAGCATCTGTTAGTTATACCCTAAATGTATTAGCGTTCGTAACTCTTAGATTTAAACGTAGCCATTTAGTTTTCTTCGACATTGTCGTTTTGCTCAGCCTATTCCTACTTGTTTTATGTGGTTCTAACTGCGTGGGAGAGCCCTCTCTCTAGATGTAATACTCTATATATTTTTTAAAAGAAAATTTTAATTTCTAAAAAAAACACAAAACTTTTATTGAACTCATAACTTAAATAATACAACTTAAGAAGCTTTGTTTCTTTAATTCTCCCCCTCACTCTTTTGGAGAACTCTCTCTTACTAGAAGCTTTGCTTCTTTACTCACTTAGAAGCTTTGGCTTCTCTTTTATGCTTAAACACAATTGAGAGGGGGTATTTATACTATTAGCCAAGCATCCTACACCATAAAACAAGATAATGCCAAAACTATAACAAACATACACATCATCACACAAATCACATGTCTACGTCTACCTAATAATAGATGATTCTAAACATTGGGCTTGAGTATTTGGGCTTGGCTAAAAACAAGGTTATATTCTCAACATAAACTAGAGTAAAAGAAAATGAAAAGACTTTTAAAATTATTATTTTGCTGTTTTTTTAAATATTCCACTATATACACAATTTGGGACTTAATCATTTCCTAGGCCATGTCTTTTTGGTTCTTTTATAGAGAAGGATATGTGCTTTCACATGTCCATGAATAGGGTGGTAGATCGTTTTGTAACTTTTCTTAAGAGAAACATGGTTTGAGAGACGACTATATATCTCATACGAAACTTCTCTTGCCATATGACCTCCCTTTAGCTTGTGTTTCTAACTATATTCATCTCCATGTTTTCCTAGAAGAACTCAGGCTTTATGTTTTCTCTTTGCTACATGGTGGTTTCTTCATCTTTTCTTCATCTTTTCCACTTGACCGTGTGTCACGTTGTTTCTTCATCCAAAAATAGTGTTTTCTTTATGTTTTCACTTTTAATCATTTCTAATTCTCGACTATGTAATTTTTCAAGAAACGTTTCCATAAGAAATTAAAACAAGATATAAAACTAATTAAAAATATAATTTAAATAGAAAATGTATCAAGTACATCGTACTTAGAATTTTGCCTGTCCTAAAGCAAATTAATGTCAATCACTTTCTAGTTAAGTAAGTTTCAATCATAGGAAAGTTCAACAAATACATCAAACTAATTAAAAGTATTTATTATTAGCCTAACTTTATCGTTCATTAATTATCTAGGTCTTTAAATACTTACACTAACTTGTAATTTATTTCAAACTAAATCAATAATCTTTCAAAAATTAGCTCATTTTTTTAATAATTAAATTCTTATGTAAAACTAACATAAATAAGTAAAAACTTTCAAATTATAAGCAATTAATGAACCATACAAAGACAAACTAAAACAATTATTTTTGACATTTTTATAGAGTATGGGAGGTTTGTTTGAAATGTGATCTTAACCTTTTGATGCAAAACTAACACCTTGTCATAGTTACTCTCAGTTACATTTCTAGGTTATGATTTTAAATTGCTAGCAATCAATATACCTACGCTTACTTTATCAATATATTTTTTAATAATAAACATATGGAATACTGAGTCATTTGATAAGTTTAACTCTATCCTAATTTATGTTAAAATATTATATAAGGATTCATTTAATTCAAGTATCAATCTAAGGCCATTAAACAAAATTGAAACTAAATTCAAATCAAGCATAAATTTCAAGACTGATCAATGTTCATATATGTTGACCTAACCTAGTTATATCAAAATATAGTCTAACTTATAATGAGTTCTTTTAACCACCTTTATTTCATTATTTATTTTTTTAAAATTATTACTTATTAGGCTAAAGCTTGATCAATTTAATAAGGTTACATATGGCTCACAATAACCCTTCCCAAGTTATACATTATATTCAATAGAAAAATATAAACATAAAGTTAGATATAAAGTACATAAAAGTTGATATAGAGAAAGGAAAAATGAAAGAAAAAATATCTCTAAAATGCTTGTTGCTGATATTCAATGCATGTGTGAGAAATTGATATTTAATAACTACCATAAAAACTAACAAACACAAAATGAACTATAAATAATTTTTTTAAAAACAACATTGAATAAAAGGAAAATAGAATAAACAAAATGAAAAATATAGTTTGGAAAGGAAACCACAATGAATACAAGGAGCAAAATATGAATAAGTGAAAATCATCCCTTAGTTATACCATCATGTTCATGTACTTATCATGCACTACCAAAGGTGGAGATGGTGGAAAAAGTTTAGGTTTCGTTACAAATATGATATGGTGGAAATATGCAATCGAGTTCTATTTTATCCAATTTATTATTTTTTTAAGACTGTAAAATAAGCATCTCTAAATGTAGCCATTATGTTTTTGCAAGGAGACCTACTACCATTTAAACTTGATAAATCATCTTCTTGATTCTTTCTTACAATTACTATTATGTGATTAACTTAACATCCTTAGCCTCTAACACCACTACCTCTCTCACCTAAGCCTTGCCTCTTTTGGTTCACCCATTGTGCATGGTTTCTTATCTCTTATCTAAGCAGCCTCTACGTCCTTTAAAGGAGCATCCTCCCTTACATCATCCACCTCATTTCTAACTAATGCATATGATCCATTAACTTTCCTTCCAAGTTTGATATGTTTCACCATCACTAGATCAACAATAAACATATAATGTTCTAATGTTAATCTTAAGAGAGTAAAAAATACACATAGGTTTTTAGAAATTTCTTTATGACTCTGTCTCCATTGGCTTAAATATATAAAACCTATATCATACTCTAAAATCATTGAACGATATCCCCACTCTTTCCTCAAAGGCTAAACTTTATTTTGTCCTTTTTATTTAACATCACATAATTTGTTACTTCAAAAGTAGACATTTTCAAAATTAATTCCTTATAAACATACTCCACCACTTTGAAAAATAATGTCTAACATATATTATATATATACATCTAGACCTTCTCCATTATGCCTATTCTAATGCCACCCAATCCATACTTTTACTCAATTCAAAGATCAAAATTTAAGAATTTCATACCTCTGTGTGTGTTTGAGGTTAGTGAACACCAGAAGTGGGTGTTCATTATAGTGGCGTCTTATGGTCATTAGATACTCAACCCTCCTCATTACATTTACATTTGTCTTGTTTTAAGTCATCTTAAAACTCGTTATATTTTTAGATTTATAGATTTAAAATTAATGATGACGTTAAATGCTTTCAAATTTGTAAAATCACTAAAATTGAGAAAATAATACCATAACTTGTGAGAAAGGAGATTTTATAGAGAAAAATCTAATAAATATTTTCCAAAAAGGGATCGGATTACTAAAAATTAAATGGGTTTTGTTGGTAGAGGGATTTCAAGTAGTAGTGATGTCAAAAGACTAAGAGAAAAATGAGATAATTTCCAAAGTTAAGGTTTTCAAGTTATTGTATGTAAAGCGAAAATTTTAAGTTTTACAGGACACTTTATAGATAGGGTTATGTCTCAAACCATTTATTCTTTTGCAATCAAATGCCTAGAGCATGATATGGGACACAAATGTATCCTAAGATGTGCTTCCGTTTGTTTAGTAGAAAAGTTAAGATACAAATGTGACTTTGGTTGTGTATCCTAATGGAAACTTGGTATTGATAAACATAAAAATATGGTTTAGGACATGGGCATATCTCATATTGTATTTAACATATAAATTCTGCACATATCTAGTTTTGAGTATGTTTCATGGGCACTTGCCTTCACTTCTCAACATAATTTTCCATTTCTTTAACTTTGAGAATATATTTATTTCCTTTTCTTTTTAACTATAAAACAAAACAACAAAGACACACAAATATAAATGCTAACCATATTTCAAGGTGATTCTTTTGAAAGAAATCTAAACATCATGAAACTAAATAAAAAAATTTATTTTCTAGAATAAATCTAAAAAAAATTGTTCAAAACTTAAAATTCTTAAATTGAAATGATAGTTCCTAAAATTTTTGTCTAGGTTATCCACCAATAATTACTTTGATATAGTCATTTAGTTTGACTCTTTTCTTAAAATTTCTCCAATGATGGAGTAATGGATTTGTTTCCTCTTTCAATATAAGTTGAATATATGTCATAAAAAGGCCTCTGTGTATACATTTTTTAGTCTTTCTTACCATAGATAACACTCAGTCATCTTCTTTATTTATCCCTCCACATCTCTTTTTATGAACCTTTGATGTATCTTGTTGAATGAATTCTTATAAAGGATCGCAAATCATTTCCCTGATAACAAAATAAAAGTCACCTACATGAGGAAGAGAGTTTGTTATCTCATTTAAACTGTAAAAGATGTTATTATCTCCAATTTATTATATTATCTTCTTCTCGTTTTGAGGTTTATTGCATTGTTCTCATTGATTATTATAACCCATTCCTTCAGGTTCACCTATGTTTTGCTAGGTAATGATCCTAGCCCCTTTTATCAATAGCATTGGCTAATTGTCTAATCTAAAATTCTAAACTTTTGTTTAACGTTGCCAATTGATGTATTTTTGTTTCAAATCTATTAAACCAGTTATAAGTAACATGAGCCAAGTTTTTAATTGCTACTTCTCATATTGCCTTACCTTCTATTATTGCAGGGGTCTTAGTTGAAATTTTGGAGGGTCACTTTGCCTTTGTGTAGCTCCTCCTCCTTACTTGTTTTAACAAAAGTTGTGATGATTTTGCCACATCAAATTTTATAAGTTACTATAAAGAATAATTTATTATTATGGATAATTTTCCAAAAGTCTATGTACTTAGTTGAATTGACAAAAGGGTTGTTGACTTAATATTCGTTGCTAATATAACCTCATATATATAACTCACAACATAATTCTCGAGTTGGTCTTATGACTCTATCTAGACTATCAATTTTCTTTATAAGTGCTTTTACTTAAGCTACCAATGATGTGATCATATCCACATTATGAATACCTACTGACCTTAAATCCCCAATTGACTTGACTGTCATTGATTATTATTCATGATCATACCATCAATCAAATCTAAGGTGAATTCTAAGTCTTATTGTTTAAGGTTGCTCTAGCATTTATATCTACCATTTGCTTACTTTTATATTACAAACCATTGTTTATGGTATGCACCTTTTTAGCAAGTTCTTATACTTCTCTTATGACTTATATAATGTTTCATTATTTAACTATTTATAGGAACAGATGTCATTTATTACTTTAGTAGTATTTTTTGGTGGGAGATATTTGGACAAAAATTTCTACAGTAAGTTATCTCATATGGTGATTGAAGTTGTACACTATAGCTTCAATTATTACTTAGCCAAATTATATAATGAGAATGGAAATAACCTCAACTTAATGGCATCTTCAAATGCTTTATTAACCTTGAATGTGTCACATATCTTTAAGACGTTAATGATATATGTATTAGGATCCTTATATGGTAACACGTCAAATTGCACAAAATACCAGAACATTTGTATCATGTTTTGTTTGTTCTTAATGAACTTTAATCTCTATATGCTCTGCTATATTCCCATCAACAATGGTATTAGATAGTCTAATATAGCTTTGTGGTCACTTTCCATCTTAATTTGGTGGTTTTTGCCTTTAATAATAGCCTTCTTCCCCTCTCAATGTGTTAACAAAAGTGTCCTCCCTATTTTTGGATCATCGATAAGCTCTAAAGAGGTTCTTCTAATATTACACCAAGTCTCAAACATATACAATTTAATCTAAATAACTATATAAATTAAAATGAAATAAAAGAAATTAAACAAAATATTAAATTAATTTTTTATCTCTTTAATATTAGGATATTCCCCAATAAAAAAGCTAAATTTTGATGGGTAAATTTTTTTAACCCTATTATTCTTACACTCAACTAAGACAAGTGTAGCTATCACTTTGTAATCATTCGATTATTATCTAATTAATAAAAAGATGGCTTGAGTTAATTGATTTATATAAATAAACTAAACTAAATACTATCCACCTTAAATTAACGCTGTAACATTTATACAATAATCAAAGATAATATCAATATGAATGTCTAGGGTGGAGTTTCCTCTTAACTTTATCTTACATTTTTAGTTCAATTAAAATTCTATAGTTTGGTTTGGTAAAACATTATAGTGTATGCCATGTCATATGATAGTGGTAGGTTGCATAATGTTTTAGTATGTAGTTTAGTATGTGTTTAGTTGTTGAATTGAATGATTAGTGCATGTTTATGTTAAGGTTGTCTTATTTAGTTAGACATTTGAGTTTTGAGTGTTTTATGGGTTAGAACGTGCTATTGAGCTTAAATTTTATGTATTTGAGATGACTTGATGTGTTTGTTAGTGTTTCAGATCAAATATCAAAGAACGAAGAGAATTTGGAGGAAGCCTGAAGCAAGACCCAGGGCCACGATCGTAGGCCTTGGGCCATGATCGTGACAAAAGAATAGAGGGTCTGCCATGATTGTGACAGAGAGCAAAAATAAATGCGCAACAAGCAATGTGGACAACCTCCCGAATGCGACTTATCGAGGAAATTTGGGACATTTTGGACGCCAAAAAACTATAAGATTTACCTAAATTGGAAAAGATTATATAAAGAAGGAGAAAGAACATGAGAGGGAGCTCCAACGTCTGTCATTTTGGGAAAACTCCAAAAAGAAAGAAGAAGAAGAGAGAGAAAAGGAAGAAGAGGAGAGAGGAGTAGGCTTCTGCTGCTGCTGCTTTCCCGAGCCATCCCGATCCTATCCAAGTGACATTTTCTTTTTGTCTTGTTATTTCTTTTCCTTGAATTTTTAAGATGGATATGATGATGTTAATGGATTTGGGATTGATGATGATGTTCTAGCATTTTTTTAGGGATTTAAACTTGATTCAATGTTAATCTAGCTGTTTGGTGTTAATTCATTTAGGTGTTGTGATTATTTATTGTAACTTTGACCTTTGGTAATAAATCGATAGAGTAAATCGAATGCAAAATGATTGGGTTGGTTAATGAGAGTTAATTGACCTAATAGATCACGCAAATAATCAAATTGGTAATTATACTGAGAGAGATCTCGTGTGAGGACTCAATTGTTTAATAAAATGCTTAAAATCTGATTAGGTTATGGGCTGATTATTAATCGAGAGATTACATGTTTGGTAATGTGACTTAATTAGGGCTTATCAATTAGGGCCTAGTGGTTATAACTCGAGAGAGAGTAATCCACCCTTCGATAGTCTAGAACCGACACCACATTAACAAAAAAGTGGTTAGGTTAGCATTGATGATAGGATAAATCCCTTTCTCATAATTTGGTAATTTTTCTTGTGTGATTTCCCATTGTGAATTTAGTGGTGCTCAATATTCGATTTTGTTTGTGTTTGTTCTACAAATTAATTTTCTGTCAATGATCTTCACGTATTTACTTTTTTGTTCATTTTTATTTTCTTTTTAATAATTCTTTAAGCCTTAGATAACTTAGAATTAGATTAGTTCGACAACTCCTCAATGGATCGACACCTTACATACTACACACACGACCTACACGCTTGCATTATATTGTAGGTTTTAAATAGCTTAAAACTTGCCTTAACACCATATATACACATATAATCACCTATCCCTTGATTGATTAACTAATATATCTATCTAGTTAACTGCTCTCAGAATAGATTAAGTTCTTTGAAATTTTATAGAAGTTGCCTTAATATCAAAAAGATCATGTAGGTCCATATCTATATTTTCATTAAATTTTTATTATATATGTTTAAGCCAATTAATACATAAGTTCTCTTAACTATATCTATATATAGATTCGAATCAATTATAAGCTTTCATTTGTATATGATTAACATTAAGAATAACACATAGAAATCTCAAACATAGAAATCTTTGTTTAATAAATTGTGGATAAAAATATACAAGTATATATTAAGATTCTATTTAATTTAGATATAAAAGTTATAAGCCTGGAATTATTTCTGAAATAAAAATAATAATTGAATGGAAAAAATAACTCATGCTAAAATATCTCTTAATGAAATTATTAGTCCTTTACTAATAATCGCTTATCTATGATGATTTTTAGGTAAAATTTGTTGTACCTCTTGTGATTTGACATATTATCAATATACCTCCTTTAACTTTTAAAATCTACCAATAACCTCTAATTTTAAAAAAAACTTATAGTTTTGGATTTATAAGACATTTCCTCCTATTATTGACTTCTCTTACAAATTCTAATAGTAAACTTCAAAATGACATCATGTAATGCTATATGTATTGTCATTTGTATTGCCACAGAATAGAAACAACATCATTTTAGAGTCTACAATTAAAGTTTTTAACGGAAGTTGATGATAAGGGGATGAATGTTGTAAAACCAAAATCATAGGAGAGTTATTGACAGTTTTAAGAGGATACATTGATAGTATGTCAATATTGACAATTTTAAGAGGGTACATTGATAGTATGTCAAATCACATGGGGTTTCGGCGAACTTAACCTATGATTTTTTATCATTCATTCTATTGCAAACAATTTTCAATGTGTCTTAAGACTCCTTTTAGTATATGAATGATAACACGAACAAAAACTAAAGATAAAAAAAAGTGACAAAGACTTTTAAAACTACAGTTTCTATTATTTTTTAAACAATGTTCACTACGAGCACAATCTAAGATAAGGTTATGACCTAAGCCATATATCTTTTAAAATGTCCACTACGAACACAATCTAAGATAAGGTTATGACCTAAGCCATAAATCTTTCTTTTGTAGAGATGAACATGTGCTCTAATACACTAATGTCTGAGGTCGTGGATCTTTCTATAACTTTCCTCTAGAGGTATATAGGTTAACACATGATTATATTT